>OU342742.1:103212178-103260216 GCA_910589775.1 Avena eriantha
AAACACACATGCAATGACTCTAGTGGTTGATCCATGTGTGGTTTGTGGAAAGAACACACATGCAATGATCACTGGTGGATCCATGTGTGGTTTCTGGAAAAGAACACACATGCAATGACTCTAGTGGTTGATCCATGTTTGCTTGTGGAAATAACACACATGCAATGACTCTAGTGGTTGATCCATGTGTGGTTTGTGGAAAGAACACACCTGCAATGACCACTGGTGGATCCATGTGTGGTTTGTGGAAAAGAACAACATGCAATGACTCTAGTGGTTGATCCATGTGTGGTTTGTGGAAATAACACACATGCAATTACTCTAGTGGTTGATCCATGTGTGGTTTGTGAAAAGAACACACATGCAATGACTCTAGTGGTTGATCCATGTGTGGTTTGTGAAAAGAACACACATGCAATGACTCTTGTGTTGGTTTTAGTATAAGAACACACATGCAATGACTCTAGTGGTTGATGCATGTGTGGTTTGTGATAATAACACATATGCAATGACTCTAGTGGTTGATCTATGTGTGGTTTGTGGAAATAACACACATGCAATGACTCTAATGGATCCACATGTGTGGTTGGTGGACAGAACACCCATGCAATGACCACTGGTTGATCCATAAGTTGTTTGTGGAAAATAACACACATGCAATGAGTCTAGTGGATCCATGTGTGGTTTGTGGAAAAGAACACACATGCAATGACTCTAGTGGTTGATCCATGTGTGGTTTTTGGAAATAACACACATGCAATGACTCTAGTGCTGGTTTGTGGTTTTAGTATAAGAACAACATGCAATGACTCTAGTGGTTGATCCATGTGTGGTTTGTGGAAATAACACACATGCAATGACTAGTGGTTGACCCATATCTGGTTTGTGGAAAGAACACACATGCAATGACCACTAGTGGATCCATGTGTGGTTTGTTGGAAAGAACACACATGCAATGATTCTAGTGGTTGATCCATGTGTGGTTCGTGGAAATAACACACATGCAATGACTCTAGTGGTTGATCCATGTGTGGTTTGTGGAATGAACACACATGCAATGACCACTGGTGGATCCATGTGTGGTTTGTGGAAAGGAACACACATGCAATGACTCTAGTGGTTGATCCATGTTTGTTTGTGGAAATAACACACATGCAATGACTCTAGTGGTTGATCCATGTGTGGTTTGTGGAAAGAACACACATGCAATGACTCTAGTGGTTGATCCATGTGTGGTTTGTGGAAAGAACACACATGCAATGAGCACTGGTGGATCCATGTGTGCTTTGTGGATAAGAACAAACATGCAATGACTCTAGTGGTTGATCCATGTGTGGTTTGTGGAAAGAACACACATGCAATGACTAGTGGTTGATCCATATGTGGTTTGTGTAAAGAACACACATGCAATGACCACTGGTGAATCCATGTGTGGTTTGTTGGAAAGAACACACATGCAATGACTCTAGTGGTTGATCCATGTTTGTTTTTGGAAATAACACAGATGCAATGACTCTAGTGGTTGATCCATGTGTGGTTTGTGAAAGGAACACACATGCAATGACTCTAGTGTTGGTTTTAGTATAAGAACACACATGCAATGACTCTAGTGGTTGATCCACGTGTGGTTTGTGGAAATAACACATATGCAATGACTCTAGTGGTTGATCCATGTGTGGTTTGTGGAAATAACACACATGCAATGACTGTAATGGGTCCACATGTGGTTTGTGGAAAGAACACAGATGCAATGACTCTAGTGTTGGTTTTAGTATAAGAACACACATGCAATGACTCTAGTGGATCCATGTGTGGTTTGTGGAAAATAGCACACATGCAATGACTCTAGTGCTGGTTTGTGGTTTTAGTATAAGAACACACATGCAATGACTCTAGTGGTTGATCCATGTTTGTTTGTGGTTTTAGTATAAGAACAAACATCCTCTCTCTCTCTCTCTCTCTCTCTCTCTCTCTCTCTCTCTCTCTCTCTCTCTCGTAGAAGCCCAAACCTATGCCCACTCTGTCTGCTACACCCTGATTGGTTTTCACAGCTATCACGCGGATCATGCGCACCACCATTGATCCTGTGTGATCCAACGAGGCTCGTTGCACACGTCGTTCCCTCCACAGGACAGCGCAAGACAGTACAGACATCTCCCTCAACGAGACTTCTACAAGAAGGAACACGATGCCGTCCATGGAAAAAGTGGTCGAGTGGTCATGTCATGTTTAATCCAGTCTACAAAGGCTACAAGTCTACTACACGGCAACTGGTCATCCACGGACCACCGAGTATACCATTTTTACTACGCAGCACGCCTGCACTCTCACTTCCGTCAGGCCCCCACCACACGAACCTTCCATGCGGCAGCCGCAGCCGGAAGAGCTGTCAACCGGGGCCCTCGAGGAGGCCTAAACATCCCTGCATTAAAAACCCAGCTTATCAGGTCCTCCATTCGCACTCATCCACTACTCTCTCTTCCCTATCCAGCAAAACACCACAATCTTGAACGTACTTGCACGAACCTTCTCCATGAAACCAGTGCGTGGGGGTGAGTGTCCGGGCATCGCCGCCGGGGTGGTGCTTCACGCGGCAGATCTGGAGAAGTATCACGCAGCACAGGCCGAGGAGGACGTGCAGTTCAACCCCTTCGGAGGCGCCGATGAGGGCGTGGAGTTCGACGAACACGCTCCGCTCGTGTACCCGGAGGTACATCTATTTCTACATGTTTCATATTTTCTGCTCGAGCTTAATCTATCTAGGCGTCATAAAAAAATCTAGTCCTAATGATTAGATGCAACGTACGAACCAGTACATGGAGAGATCTATTATGTTCTGAATGAATCCACATTATTTATTTATTAATAAGTTACCAAGAACACAAACCACATTAATTTAGGAGCGAGCTGGGGAGACGACCGTAATGAACTGTTGAACCTGTATAGACATGTTATTGCATCGAAAGTAACTTGGAATGGTGGAAGGAATATATATTTATTATTTTGCTCACTTCGGTTTGTATTCCATACATTACAGGTGTATTCAAGTGAGATGGACTCTGACAAGGAGACCAGGGACAACAAGAGCCACCATGTCATGAAGAAGGTCAAGAGCGGGATAATCCCTTTCCGCACTCGACTTGGGGAGCTCAGGTGCCCTTTCTATAAGAAAGGAGTCAACCCGAGGATTGCCAGCTTGATCCCGCTTGCGGTTGGCATTGGTAAAAGCCCGGCTAGTGAACACAAGTTGGCGACCAAGGCTAAGCACACTGCTTATGGCAAGTTCCTGAGGGAGTATGTCAAGAACGGCCTAGTGTCCCCTTATGTCGTGGTGGTGTCACGGTAGATGCCATGGATAGGCTAAAGGTGGGGACTAATACACGCTAGGGGTATCCAGGGAGGGATAGCAGAGTGATTCTCCACACAGAAGTTTGTATTGATTTCCTTCCAAGAGTACAAGTGCTCCTTGAGCTGTATTGGCGAGAGGAGGAAGAAGGAGCTCTCTTACTCTCACCCACAGATCACACCTGAAACCCTAGCCCAAACAGAGTAGTAGAAAGACCAACCCCTTCTACAGAAGCCCCAGCCCCCCTTTTATAGAGGAGGCTCGTTTTTTGCCTAGGGCATACGTGGAGGCATATTCCTAAGAATATGCCTCCTCCCAAAGTGGTAAGCCGACCGGGGTGCTTTTTCCCCCGCGTCACACTTGCTTTAGCTACATGAGCCTCTGCGGCATGGGCGTCGTCACCCCTGTCGGCCATGACCCGGTGGTCCCGCTCTTGTCTGCTTCGCTCATGCAGTGCGTACCGGGCCCTCTTTTTGACCAGCAAGATTCCTTCCTTCTCCTAGAAGCCAAACATGACCCGGATCACAGCTGATCCGGGCACCCCTATTCCTGCATATAAGTAAACATATACTTCCGACTTACTGCTTAAGTCGGTTGAGACTTAGTTAGGCGAACACCCCCTGGTCCGGGTCACTCCGTGATTCGGCCGGCCTTGAGGTAACCCGGCCAGCATCTACTTTGGCCTTGCCGAACCTCGGCTAACTCGGCCTTTATACCCCGGCATGACCCTACCCGGGGGTATCCCCCCAACATTAGTCCCCGAAGCTGGTGCGGTCTTAGCTGCTTTGGCCGCTAAGGCCACATCAGGTTCAATTCTGTGCTCCGGTCGTTATCGCCAAGTTACCTCTTTACCTCGGATTATATGGATTTACGTTCCCTTCGCACATTCCAAGTTTTCACTTGCCAGCCGGGTTACCATAGTTTCATCCGGGTCTTGTTTCCTTCTCTCGTACGCTAACCCATGTGAAGGATAATCATTATGTCGTCCTATTTCAAGGGCCTGCACAGTAACCGCCGCAGTAATTGTCAGTTATCACTGTGCGCGGGTCACGTCACGCCTGCCTCCTCATTTCTCGCATCACAGTGTCACGTCACATGATTCTCTCCGCCCTGTGGCCCTCCGTGTGGCTCCCCACTGATTGGTCCGGACGGGTGATACACGGCCACTGCGTGTGGCCAGTCCATAGGACGCGATCCCACTCACCCCTGGTGGGAGTGGTTAAATAGCGGAGGGGTGCGTCCCTTAGGATTTTCCCCCCTCCACACCCCTCTGCCCTTTGCTATTCTTCTTCGTCTTCCTCGCGACCGCGCCGCCGCCAACACTGCCAAATAGCAGCGTCGCTGCCGCGCTTCTCCGTCGCACCTCCGCGTCGCCGCCACCGCGACGCAAATTTCTTGCCACGGGTCCTCGTCAATCCCGGCCACTGTCCCCTGCCGCCTCTAGCGCCAGCGAGGGCCTCGAGGACCAGATGACGGAAGAAGAACTCATCTTTGCTGAACAAGAGATGGAGGAGGACGCCGCGGTGGCGGACCGTGGTGCGTGGGCCAGCTCCTGGGTCTGCCAGGACGACCTGGACTGGCTCTACCGGACCAGACGCATCCCCACCGGCGTCGCCGCTCGCCTCGCCTCCGCCGAACTAGCTCCCTCACCCAATCCAGGAGAGTTCGTCGTGTTCTTGTCTCACTTTCAACGAGGCTTCGGGCTGCCGGTGAGCGATTTCTTCCGGGATCGGCTCAGTACCTACCAGCTCCAGCCGCACCATCTTCTAGCCAATGCCATTACTTCTCTCTCTGCCTTTGCTTCTACGATCGAAGGCTACGCCGGACTGTGGCCCACGAAGGAGCTGTGGATCCAGTTTTTCGGCCTTCGTCGCAATGTCATCCCCGATATCCACACTGATCCGGAGGACAAGCGGCTCACTCAGTTCGGAGCGGCCTCCATCTCTCCCCGGAGGTTTTCTGTTTTCCCCCGGGTCACCGGGTTAGAGTCCTGCAAAGGGTGGGCCCGGACGTTCTTTTACGTCCGGAACACAGGCACCGAAGATTTAATCCGGCTGCTCCCCTATACTCTGGGTCCACCTAACCCGGATCTGTGGGACGCCGTTCCCAGGTTCGCGGAGCTGAAGGAGCTCGGGCTACGCAATGAAGATGCCATGATCACTTTTGTGCGTAACCGAATCTCCCCCCTCTAGAAGCGCACCCACAAGGTGTGCCACATGAGCTTCGGCCGCGATCCTAACCGGACCTCATCCTTCGAGCTGAGCAATACGGAGATTTATCGCTGGGTTAGGGCTCTCTTCACCACTCACAAGGACTTCTCCTCTGATTGGACTTGGGGGATTGAGCATTTCTGCCGTGACTGGCTTCCTCCCATGGTAAGTTTCATGTTGCAAACTTACCCCGGACTAATTACATGTCAGTTATTGTTGCATTTTTGAATCTTTTGTTCGTTCTTTTCCTCAGCAATTCCTTTAGCAGACCCTCCAGGATGGCACCGATCCGACCCTTAAGTGGGCGCCGGACCGGGAGACTCCGGATGAGGAAGAGCCGGACCAGGAGATGTTCCTCCCCATGACTGACGCCACGAAACGACCCACGGGTAAATCCTCTTCTATTAGAGATTGGCCCGATGATGAAGATGACTCGGATATCGAGGTGATTGAACCTGTTGAGGCTGTTCCCCATTCTTTTGCTTTTCCGCCATCAGCTCACCCTGGTGGTCATATCCACGAGGATCCCCCCTGCTACGGGCGAACCTGTTCCGGTGGCGTCGAAGAAGAAGCGCGGGGCTTCCTCAAGTTCCTCCTCTGGGCCCTCCCAGCCCACTGAAAGGCGAAAGAAGTCCGGGCACAAGACTGCTTCCAAGCCAGCAGGCAAGGCCCCAGCACGAAGGGCTCGAAAACCCAAGGAGGCCGAAACCTCGGATGCGTAAGTCTTTCTTCCTTTTGCAACTTGCTCTTCCTTACTTCGTTGTAATTTTTCTTCTGACATTGTTTGATTTTGCAGGGCTCCGGTGGAGGTCCCTCAAAGTGGATCCAGCATCTCTTCACCTCTCTGGCCTAGCCCTTCTCCCCGTCGCGACGACGAGTCTCGTCCGCTGAGCCCTATTACAGAGAGCTCTGCGGCCGCTCCGCGTTCAGCTCCACCTCGGCAAAAGGAGGGTCACCTTGGAGCGGGGGAGACCGGCCCAGCCAGAGCAACGGCATCCACCACCTCGGCAACGCCGCAACCAGCAGCCACTGAGGCTACCTCGGCTCCAGCACCAGTTCCAGTACCAGCAACCAGACCAGCACCAACTCCAACTCCGGCATTAGCACCAACTCCGGCTGTGAAAACATCAGCGCCGGCACCAAGTCCAGCAACGAGAGTACCAGCGCCTAGTTCCTCTGCATCTTCCGAGTCTTCTCAACCTCGACAAGGAACTACCCTGGCAATTTCTAAGGGGAAAACCGCTGCTATGGCTTCCTCTTCCCAGCAAGCCAAGGGCAAGAAGGCTCCAGATGCTGCCAAGCCCACTGCCGTCGAGTCTGGGCAGCGTACCCTCGTATCGATGCTTCCTAAGAAAACACCAGCGGCGAAGGACGCCCCTGCTGAGCCAACCGATGCCCAGCAGTTGGTTCTGCACACCAGCCCCGCCCTTGCCTTGGTGGAGAGGAAAGAAGCGCATGCAAAGGGCTTGGTGACGCCCCATATGCCCACCGGTGAACGGTACCCTCCGAGCCTGATGGAATTTGTTATGAAATGGAACAAGGCAGAGATAGTTCAGGATTCTGATCTCCCGGAAAAGTTCGGCCCTGCCGAGTTTTCCGCTCAGATGAACACAGCCGCAAAGGCAATTAACCTTGCTGGACGAATGATGGAGGTACGTCGCTTCCCCTTTACAAGTTGTAGATAATAACCATTAGTCCCCGAGCCTCCGTGGGAGTAACTTGTTACTTGGACGGATGCTCTTTTAGAAAACTAACGTAGCTCCATGAGAACTTCGAATATGCACACACCTAGAGCCGGGTTAAGTTCCACTTGGCCCGGATTTTAGTATACTTCGAATATGCACACACGTAGAGCCGGGTTAAGTTCCACTTGGCCCGGATTTAGTACACTTTGAATATGCACACACCTAGAGCCGGGT
The DNA here is from genome assembly GCA_910589775.1 of Avena eriantha. Lineage (NCBI taxonomy): Eukaryota > Viridiplantae > Streptophyta > Magnoliopsida > Poales > Poaceae > Avena > Avena eriantha. Next base: position 103,219,654 of record OU342742.1, read on the forward strand.
TAAGTTCCACTTGGCCCAGATTTAGTACACTTCGAATATGCACACACCTAGAGCCGGGTTAAGTTCCACTTGGCCCGGCTTTAGTACACTTCGAATATGCACCAAGCTAACCTATGCCTTTGAACTCCTTTCAGGTGACCACTAACCGCCGGAGTGCGGAATTCCAACGCTTGCTGGATACCCAGAAGAATCTACGCGCAAAACAGGCTGCACTCATCGCGGAATACGAGAAAAGGGGTAAATTTCTTCCTTATCACTTCCTCATTTTCCTTCAACCTCCTTTGCCGAACTAATTTGATTGTTCGGTTTCCGCAGCTGGGGTGGAGGCTGAGAACAAGATAATGCGGAAGAACTTGGAGCAGATCAAGGGTACGTCCTTTTTGTCTGTCTTCACTGTGCTTTCTATCTCCTTTCCTCCTTGGCTCGGCAAACATTCATACCTCGGCACCGCCGGGCCAACACACTATTTCAGCATCGCTTCAAGATAGTGTGCCCGTGCCTGATATGATGCTGCATTTTCTCGAACAAGCAGGGAAGCATCAAGCCGAGCTGAAGAAAAAAGATGATGAGCTCGCCCTCCTCTAGACCAAAGACGATGAGATTTCCAGGCTCAAGGCTGAGATGGCGAAGATGAAGGCGCAGCACCAAGCCGAGCTAAAAAAGGCTGGCCAGAACTACACCGAAGAGCGTGAGCGCCTCAACCGCCAAATTGCTAAGGACCATGAGCTTCTTCAGGAAGCCGAGGTCAAACTTGAGTCGGCGAATGCTGAGCTTGAGCAGCTTCGGAAGAGGCGTGATGATTGTACCAAGGAACTGACCCGGATTCACAACCACATCTCACGTAATTTCTTTTCCCTTATCTGCCTTATTTCTCCGGGTTACTTCATACGTCTTGTTTTCTCAGCTTCGTCCTTTGCCTTGTTTCTCAGGCCACTTTCCAGAGGGTACTGCTATTGCGAGTGCTGTTGTTGCCAATTTCCGCCGAGAGAGGGGTACTCCCGTCGCTCCTGACGGTGAGAGCATTCCCTTCGACATGGAGGACCTATTGGTCAGCCTGTCCTCTCGTGTGGAAATCATTAAGAACTACGGCAAAGATCTCCTTGACGTTTCAGTCCGAGTCTTCAACACGTTCTGGCCCGCTGATGATGCTCCGGAGAGAGTTACACATCTCGCTGAAAAGCTTTCGGAAATCGAGACCTAGCTCGACCTCTGGAGAGAGTCCGCTGGACGTGCCGCGGCTGATACCATCCTTCACCACATTCTGACGTGGTATGAGAAGATAGATCTCAGCCTCCTCACCCGCCTGCGCACAGGATCCAAATGGACAGACGACCCAGAGTGGGTAGCTCGGCGCCAGGCTTGCGCCCATAGCCTCATCGAATATGCCCCCATTCACGAATGGACTAAGGGTCCGAGCTTCCTGGAAGTCGCTGGCGACGAAGAGGTCGAGAATGTTGAGGATAATTCAGACGAGGACGGGGAGGACGATGCCTCGGATATCGAAGAGGGTGAACATGATGCCGAACTTTCTCCTGCTGCTCCTTGAGCGAAAAAACTCAAAAATTTATCAGATCCCCCGTATGCCGGGTGGAGTTGTATTCTAAACACATGTGACATTTTGCTACTAAGTGCTTATCCCGGATTAACTTGGGCGTAGTCCCCGAGTTTCTTTTTCTTGTTCGTTCAATCTTTTGGCTCGGATCGTGTCTACCTTGATTCGGTTTTACAACTTATGAATCCGAGCTTCAAAAATTGTTTTAACAATACTAGGAAACTTTTAGACTTAGCTCAAAAATAAAACTGCATAATAACTTGAAAATAAATACAGGGTTAGTCCGAAAAACAAACGTTGGCTCAAATAAATTCTTTCCCTTAGCCGTTTTTCATGTGCTACGCAATTCCAAACTTGTTCTCTTGCTTGCCATGAAGCCAATTCTTGTTGGACAGCAACAAGTCGAAGAGTTGGGTTTTTGGTGCTCACACACTACTAATCCGAGCTACGTAGAACAAGTTATTCCAGCTAACGCGCAAAAAACAACAAACATTATTAAGGCAGTCCCCGAGTTACTGCTTGAGGTGCCAACATTTCATTGATAAGCTCATTGCCGACATACATACCTACATATGAGATACCTCGGATACATAGACTTCTTAGCTAAGTGTAGAAAGGACGAAGTAGAGCTATATTCCATGGTCGCTTGGATTCCTCTTCGGACCTGTCCGCCTTGTTCTTTTCCTATGGCTTTGCATCTATAAGATAGTAAGAATCATTGTGCAATGCTTTGCTCACGATGAATGGCCCTTCCCATGGGGGGATAACTTATGCATGCCCGTAGTACGTTGTACCAACCGGAGCACCAGATCGCCTTCCTGAAAGACCCGGGGGCACACTTTCCGGCTATGATAGCGTCAGAGATTTTGCTGATATATGGCGGATCTGGACAGTGCCAGTTCTCTCGCTTCTTCCAGAAGATCAACATCATTTTGCCGGGCTTCTTGCACTTCGGCTTCTGTGTATTGGGTGACCCTAGGCGAATCATGCTCTATGTCGGCTGGTAATACAGCTTCTGCCCCATATACCAGAAAGAACGGCGTATAGCCTGTTGATCGATTTGGAGTTGTTCTTAAACTCCACAGTACCGTTGGTAGTTCTTCTATCTAGCACCCCGCTGATCTTTGCAGCGGCTCAATGAGCCGGGGTTTTATCCCGGATAATACTAATCCGTTGGATCTTTCCACTTGCCCGTTTGATGCAGGGTGGGCTACCGAGGCTACGTCCAGCCGGATCCTCTTATCCCGGCAGAAACGAGCAAATGCTCCTTCCGCAAAATTTGTGCCATTGTCAGCTATGATACTGTGAGGATAACCGTACCTCAAGATGATATCCTTGAGAAACGTTACGGCCGTAGCTCCATCACATTTTCTTATAGGCTTTACCTCAATCCACTTCGTAAACTTGTCCACCATTACCAGAATGTGAGTCATATTTCCCCTGGCTGGTTTGAACGGGCCAACCATATCCAAGCACCATACGGCAAATGGCCAAGTGATTGGTATGGTCTTGAGTTCCGACATTGGCATATGTGTCTTGGTAGCGTACCTCTGGCAGCCATTACATTTTCTCACTAGATCTTCTGCTTGCTCTAAGGCGTTTGGCCAATAGAATCCGTGCCGGAAAGCTTTTGCTACCAAGGCTCGGGATGAGGCATGATGCCCGCATTCCCCCTGATGTATATCTCAGAGGATGTCAAGCCCTTCTTCCGGGTCAACACATCTCTGGAGGACATTGGTCACACTCCTTTTGTATAGTTCGAAATTGATGATCGTGTAGGCCTTTGCCCTCCTCTGTATTTGCCTGGACAACACCTCCTCAGAGGGTAACGTTCTATCTTTCAGGAATTGAAATATAGGTAGTGCCCAAGCTGGTATTATTCGCACAGGGAATACATCCTCGTCTATCTCCATCTGAAACACCGGCATAACTTCAACCGGATCACGCTGAGCAGTCCCTGGGTCTTGCAGAGCAGTCCCTGGGTCTGCCGAGGCAGTCCCCGGGTTTCGCGCACAACTTCCCGTGTCAACGTCCATGGGCGCAGCTCCGGATTCGGTGTCCTCCGGGACATAGATCGACTCGGATTCTGGGGATGGCCTGATGGATGGTTTCCCGAGGTGCTCTAATGCTACACCCGGTGGAATTGCTTGTCTGGTTGACCCGAGCTTCGACAGCATGTTGGCAGCCTCATTTTCCACCTGGGATACATGATGAAATCCGCATCCCTCAAAGTAACCAGATATCTTCTGCACATGAAATCTGTATAGTGCCATGTTTGGATCAAGGGCGTCCCACACTCCGGACACTTGCTGCACCACCAAATCCGAGTCGCCAAAGCATATGATCCAACGTATGCCAATCTCCTTTGCTACTTTAAGCCCATGCACAAGCGCTTCATACTCAGCGACATTGTTTGATGCGGTGAAATGGATCTGCACCACATATTTCAACTGGTCCTTCTTTGGCGATGTGAGTACAACTCCAGCACCTAGCCCGGTTTTGGTTTTTGATCCGTCAAAGTGCATTCGCCAATAGTTCGGGTCTGGAAGTGGCGGTTCATATTGTACCTCGGCCCAATCCACGAAAAAGTCCGCCACAGCTTGAGATTTGATGGCCTCCCTTCTGTCATATTGTGGCGCATAAGGAGCTAGCTCAATTGCCCATTTTGCAATTCTGCCACTCGCATCCTTGTTACTCATTATCTCGGATATGGGGGCCTCACATATGACTCGGATAGGATGCTCCTCAAAGTAGTGCTTCAGTTTCTTGGCGGCCATGTACACGCCATATGCCACCTTTTGGTAATGTGGATAGTTCTGCTTTGAGGCAGACAACACCTCGCTCAAGTAATATACTGGCCTTTGCACCGACTTACCTTCCTCGTCACGCTCCACCACTATCACTGCACTTACAACTCGGTTGGTTGCGGCTATATAGAGCAACATCGGCTCCTTCGATAGTGGTGAGGCTAGCACTAGTGCTGTGGCTAACATTTTCTTCAGGTGGGTAAAGGCTTCATCGGCCTCCGGTGTCCAAACGAACTTATCCGACTTTTTCATGTGTTGGTAAAGAGGCAATGCCTTCTCTCCCAACCGACATACAAACCGACTTAACGAGGCCAGGCAACCTGTGAACTTCTGGACATCGTTAAGACACTTCGGCAATTCCATTCGTTCGATGGCCCGGATTTTGGTTGGGTTAACCTCGATACCTCGGCTGGAAACAAGAAAACCGAGCAATTTCCCAATCGGGACACCGAAGGTACATTTTTCCGGGTTAAGTTTCATCCAGAACCTCCTTAGGTTCGCAAACGTTTGCCTGATATCGTCAAGGAGCGTTTTGCTTTCCTTGGTCTTGATAACCACATCATCCACGTACACCTGTACATTTTGACCTATTTGGTCGTGCAAACATTTTTGCATACATCTTTGGTACGTTGCCCCTGCATTACGTAAACCAAACGGCATGGTGCGATAGCAATAAGCCCCATACGGGGTAATAAACGCAGTATTTATTTGATCATCTGGATTCAGAGGTATCTGGTGGAAACCAAAATATGCATCAATGAATGACAACAGTTCACATCCAGCAGTTGAGTCTATGACCTGATCTATTCTTGGCAGCGGAAATGAATCTTTCGGACACGCCTTGTTCAGGTTCGTGTAATCAATACACATGCGCCAAACCACTTCCACGTTCGGGTCATCCTTCTTCTTCTCCACCATCACCGGATTAGACAGCCAATCCGGGTAAAGGACTTCCATGATAAATCCTGCAGCTAGCAACTGAGCTATCTCATCCCAGATGACTTTCCTCCTATCTTCAGCGAAGCGGTGGAGAGGTTGCTTCACCGGCTTAGCTCCGGGTCTCACATTCAAAGAGTGCCCGGCCAACTCCCTCGGAACACCTTGCAAGTCCTGTGTGGACCAAGCAAAAATGTCCCGATTCTCATGGAGGAAGCTGACGAGCTCGCTTTCCTATTTATCACTTAACCCGGCACCAATTGTTACGGTGCGCTCTGGGAACATGTCATCAACAGGAACCTTCTTGGTATCTTTCGTGGCCTGGAAAGAGACACTTCCATGCGGGTTACTCAGCGCCGGCATATACTGCTGCACGGACTGAGCCAATGCCGCCACCTCTTGAATTTTCCTTTTTTCCTGCGCAATCACAAGCGACTCGGCTAAGTCTGATCCGGCCGATGCACACTCCATGGAACGTCGGAAGTCCCCAGCAATGGTAATCACTCCGTTCGGTCCGGGCAATTTCATCTTCAAGTAGCTAACATGACAGCTTGCCATGAACTTGCTCAGGGCTGGCCTTCCGAGTAACGGATGATACACGCTTTCTAAGTTCACCACTTCGAACTCCAGATTTTCAGTTCGGGAGTTGTCTCTTGTGCCGAACAACACGTCAACCCGGACCTTGCCTATGGGCTCACAAGAAATGCTGGGCACAATGCCATGGGAAGTTGTCCTCGTGGCCTGGAGCATGTTCTCCGAGATACCCAACTTTCGCATTGTGTCCCCATACATGATGTTAATGCTACTGCCGTTGTCGATCAACACCTTTGAGAATCTTACGTTAATGCTAGGTCCAATGAATGTAGGATCCAGCACCAACGCATACGAACCAGGGCTTGGCATGAGCTTGGGATGATCCCTGATGCTCCAGGTGATTTCCTGATCGGACCAAGGCATGTACCTCGTCACTGCAGGCATTACTGCATTCACCTCCATATGCCTACGCTGCAAGCTTTTTCTATTGGTTTCCTAAGTGGTGAACACACAGTAGCTCTGATGATGCTCCCTGTACTCGTTTCTCCCCTCATTTTCGGGGTACCTCTGATCCGGCTGATGTTGATTTTCTACCTGATGCACTGCATCCCTTCTCTCATTGTTATCATACCTCGGCGGAGGGGGAGGCAACATTAGCTGTTGCGTGTTCGCTCCGGAGAGCAGCTGCTGCCGGGGTAACTCCTTCCGAGGCTAATCATTCCGGGGTGCTTGAGCATTCCCCGAACCACCTTGTTCGATCTTGCGCATCCACTCACATTGCCTCGTCGTATGACCCGCTGGGTTGTTCGGATTTGGTGTATGAAACTTACATGGCTGGTCCAACATCGACTCATAAGTATACCTCGGACGGTCTTTCCTTTCTTGCCACTGCTTCTTTTGCTCAGGTGTCCAAGTTTTCTTGCCGTCATTTCTCGGAGTCCACTGCCCTCTAGTTTTTTGGCGTTGACTGCCCCCTGCTCCGGGCTGATCTTGACTCACAGTTGCAACTTGGTGCGAACCGTATCTATGATCCGGTCTATCATCTCTCCTTTTTCCTCTGTAGTCATTCCTTCGGGATGATCCAGCCCCATCTCTCTGGTAGTAATCATCGTTTGACTCGTTTGATACTAGCCTAGGTTGAGTCGGATCACCCAGTGCATACGAATCTGCAATCTGGATCATTTCTGCCAATGTGGTTGGCATTTTCCTTTGCAACTTCATCCACAGCTCGCTTCCATACCTGCACCCTTGTGCAAACCATGCTATGGCCTGTGATTCAATCACGTCCTCACACGAATTTCTCACAGTGCACCACTGGGTTAAAAAATCCCGATCCGTCTCATTTTGCCTTTGCTTGCACATAGCTAGGGTCTGTGGCCTATTTGGCCTCTGATACGTACTCGAAAAATTGCTGATGAACATCTCCTCGAAATCTATCCAGTAGTTGATGCTTCCTGGTGGCAAATTGTTCAGCCATACCCTTGCCGGGCCTTCCAACATCTAGGGTACATATCGTACAGCCCATCTTAGGTTGCCACTGGCAATTTTCACAGCCGTAGCATAATTTATCAGCCAATCCTCCGGCTTTGTACTGCCATCATACGTCTTCGTGCCCCTGGGTAGCTAAAAGTTTGGTACCGGTGGCTCCTTCATGATCCGGGGTCCAAAACATGCTGGGCCCGGTGGACCTAGACATTCAATTTGTTCCGACCTATACAGTCGATCCAGTTTCAACCTGGCATCATCCGGCATCAAATCCCTGCTCCCCAATCTCGACCCTATCACATGATAGTCCGCCCTTGGGTATCCCATGTTTGCTATTTCCGAGTCTCCGTCATTATACCTGTCTTACTCTCTTGGAGCGCCTTTCTGTTGCATACCTCGGCCGACACTTTGCTCTTGCCTTGGTATATTCCGCTACTGCGGTTGTCCTGCTCCAGCCGAGTTTCACTATCCGGCATTGCCGTTGACAACGTTCCCTTGACCGGCATTGCCTTGGTCGCGGTTACCTCGGCCAGCTTCACCTCGGCTCACACTCCGTCGATCATCATTTTTCTGCATTTCTTTTCCTTTCCCTGCCCGCGTCGGGTCATACGGGACGATCTGTTTGTTTCGTCTGGCCGAGGTTACCACCTCTTCTCTCCTCGGACCACCATGAGGAGACGATGCGGCTCCAGCGGATTTCTCCGGGTTACCCACCGCCGAATGGACGATCTTGGAGGCTCCAGCTCTCTCCGGGTTAACCCTGAGCAGTTCCTCGTTTTGCCTGTTCACAATCTGAACCAGCTCGTTAACCCTATCTTGTTGTCTTTGCCGGGCTTCACCCGTCAGACCCTCCAACTCGGATGCAGCTGCATCCGCTGCTCTGAGGTTCTTTGCTGGGGTACTGTACCTCGGCAGCCCCACGGACAAACAGTTTTCTGATACCTCAATTCTAGTATCACCCTCTCTGTTCATCTCTCTCATGAGATTTCTCCCCTTCACTTTTACAGCGTCAACCTTTTTCGCCTTTGCGTACTCGCGCAACGTCATATTCAACGACTGCTGTGCCGCGACTATCTTTTTTGCGCCCTCTAGGATTTTCTGCCTAGTTTCTTCTAGCTCGGCCTGTGCATGAGCCGGATCTACCGCTGCTACTACAGGGTTCGCCAAGCTATCCATTGCTTCCCTCAACACGTTCTCTGGCCTCTCTAGTGGAGGACCTCTACCTTTCCTCGGTGCCTTAGGCGTTACCTCCGGATCTGGCGCCGGATCCTTGCTCGCACCCGCACCTGGCGCAGTCATCATCACCTCTGCATGGTCCGGGGAGCGAGCGATACGCATCCCGGGGACCACGGTGAGGGGAGGCTCCCCCGCGTCGACGACGTGACGCAGATGAACACCTGACACGTCCACAGCAACGTAGACCTTGTGCGCGCCGAGCCTGACGAAGAGGCCATTGCACGGAAGAGGGCGCGTGCCGAAGCAGACAGCATTGTCGCTGACAAAGTCCCACGCTCCAAAGCCCTGAACGAGCCCGGAGACGATGCGTTCGCCGGTGCCGATGATGTTTCCCATCCGGATCTTGACCCCTGCTAGCGCCGCTAGCCCCACGGTGGGCGCCAACTGTCATGGTGGTGTCACGGCAGATGCAATGGATAGGCTAAAGGTGGGGACTAATACACGCTAGGGGAATCCAGGGTGGGATAGCGGAGTGATTCTCCACACAGAAGTTTGTATTGATTTCCTTCCAAGAGTACAAGTGCTCCTTGAGCTGTATTGGCGAGAGGAGGAAGAAGGAGCTCTCTTACTCTCACCCACAGATCACACCTGAAACCCTAGCCCAAACAGAATAGTAGAAAGACCAACCCCTTCTACAGAAGCCCCAGCCCCCCTTTTATAGAGGAGGCTCGTTTTATGCCTAGGGCATACGTGGAGGCATATTCCTAAGAATATGCCTCCTCCCAAAGTGGTAAGCCGACCGGGGTGATTTTTCCCCTGCGTCACACTTGCTTTAGCTACGTGAGCCTCTGCGGCGCCCGCGTGAGCCGACATGGGCGTCGTCACCCCTGTCGGCCATGACCCGATGGTCCCGCTCTTGTCTGCTTCGCTCATGCAGTGCGTACCGGGCCCTCTTTTTTACCAGCAAGATTCCTTCCTTCTCCTAGAAGCCAAACATGACCCGGATCACAGCTGATCCGGGCACCCCTGTTCCTGCATATAAGTAAACATATACTTCCGACTTACTACTTAAGTCGGTTGAAACATATACTTCCGTGATTCGGTCGGCCTTGAGGTAACCCGGCCAGCATCTGCTTTGGCCTTGCCGAACCTCGGCTAACTCGGCCTTTATACCCCGGCGTGACCCTACCCGGGGGTATCCCCCAACACCTTACTTAGGAATCAGCAACTCCTAGCCGACCAAACCCGTCACTGTGTTAGCCCGACCACTAATAATATTTAGTTCTCTTACCGTATCTAGACCCTTAAACTATGTGGATTTCTATTTTCGTACCCTTCAAAATATATTCAAGTTCATCTGTTTATGTTGTTAAAGTTCTGGTGGCATACTCGTTATTTTGCATGGATAGAGGGGTGCCCCCGACAGATATAAGGGTTATCTTGTCCGCTAGATCACAGAGGATCAACGGTTGGTGGACAAAACTGAGTACAACTGAATCGCCATGGTTAGACACGACGGAAGAAAACGTGACTCACGGTACGCGTGTGCGGTGCACGGGCGGTAGCGGACACGTGTGGCCGTGCACGGTGCATTAGCCTACGCGGTGCACGGTAGTGCAACGAAACACCGCTTCCCTTCTCCTTTAATAGAGGCCTCCCCACTCCCACTCCCACTCATCACGCACTCGCTCACTCAACCGTTTCCACTATCCCATCACCTTCTGCAAACGCCCAACAAAACCCCAACCACGCCGGCGATGGAGAAGATCGGCACGGTGGCCATCGGCGCCTCCAAGGCAGACGGCGAGGAGCCCCTTGTCCCCGTCCCTGCATTCGACGCAGCCTCCGGCAAGGAGGCCTCCGCCGGTCTCGGACAGATCCCGCTCGGCTGGGACCCCTATGAGGAGGTTGTCTACATAAGACCGGAGAACCCCTTCGACACCAGCATCGCCAACCCGTGGTCTGAGGTAACCGGGGTTTTCTCCCCTTCCCTTGTTCTTCCCCTGTTCCCATCGTTGGATGCTAGATCGTATGTTATTAGGGCTCGGCTGTTTGTATTTTTACAGTAGCTAATCCTATTGTGTTAGATCTCGATTTTTGATGAATCCCCCTGTTCGTAGTTGGGATCAGTATTTGATTTGGTTTGAGATTTGGGGAATAATCGGGAGATCTCATTCGGTTAATTTATGCAAAAAATCAATCCCGATAATCAAAGGATCTCAATCATGTCCTTATTTCACTCTTATGTTTTTTTCCAACAGGGGGATAGCAGCGACCTGCGCAGCGACGACGAGTCGCAGGATACCAAGACTCGTCATGTGCTGAGGAGGCTAAAGTCCAGTCAGTACAATAACTTCTTCGCCGGCGACGTGTACAGGCGCCCCTTCTGCCCCACCAGGAGGCTCCGCGGCACGGACTTCAACTCCCTCGTGAAGCATGCCGAGGACGTGAGGACCTGTGGCGAGTCCGTGGACGTCCACGGCTTCAGGGCCAAGCACCAGGCACTCGGTCTTCACCTCCACAACCTCCAGAAGGTGGCTATCGAGGAGGGTCGCATGCCCCCGATCAGACCCAAGGTGCCCAAGGTCAAGGGGCTGGGCAGCGAGAAGTGGAGGAGGCGCCAGAGGAAGGAGGCGGATGCCCTCTTGGCAGAGGCCACGAGGGGCTACTGATCAGCTGCTGCTGCTGTTGTTGTAAAGCAGCTTCTTTTGACTTGTCTGTGTTGAAGCAGTCCGCTGCAGCTGCTGCTGAGCAGCCTTATTGTCGAACCTCATTAAGTACCGTGCTATATAACCTATATCAGCTGCTTTATCTACATCTGCTCTATTTACTGAATTTATTTATTGTGCTGGTTTGTTTTGCTGCTCTAGATTTGCTACCATATTGGGGTAAAACGATCGCAAAAGGAACAATGAATGAAGAGAGAAGATGCTCTAGATTCCCTACCTTTTTGGGAAAAAAACACAACTGTTAGAGAGAGAGGGGAAAAGGCGCTCTTTAAAAAGGCCACTTTAGGCATCATGGCGCACGTAACGGCCAAGCCTTTGACCAGACGGAACCCCCCTCCGAGCGCATGTGAGGGCTTCGGAATATCGGGAGGGCAAGAGTGAGGACAAACGAGACACAATGTTGCTATAGCTAAATCTGACAAAAAGCTGAATTTGGCTTTACTCCATGTCTATGCTTACACTTCTTAAACTTGTTAGGAATTAATAATAACTGTACACTTCCTTCTGCCCTGTCACGTTACGTTGTGTCAGCACCGTGGACCCGCTGCGGATCGGCAACGGGACGGTGGTCTACGTGACCGATCTCTGCCACGCCAAAGCCACGTCGCACACCCGTCCCATCGCCTACCGGGATGGACGCCGAATTTAATCGCTAGAATTAGAAACCATCAATGCTCGCCCGGTCAAACTTGCTTCCGCATGGGTATGACCGGAATATTGGTAAACGGAATTTAAGCATCGCCTTCTGTCTACTCAGCACATCACTGTGCAAAAATCCCCAACTCATTCCTTCCGTCAGCACCGCCACCGCAAGAACCATCGACGCTGCCGTAGGCACCGCCTCCGCCTGGCCATACCACCACAATAGATCACTCCACCTCCACGCCCAGTCCCAGCCACCGCTACCGAAACTAGGCCACCGTAGACAAACATTAGCTGCTGCCATGGACGCAGAGTACGGGGTGTTCGGCGACGGGAGTGACTACACCGACGAGTACACCGTCACCGCCCATGGCACCACCAAGCTGACGGTCGTCTACACAAATGCATCAGCGGAGGTGGCCAAGGTCATCGCAATGTACGAGCGGTGGCTACAAGATCCGATGGACAGGTACAAGATCGTCGGCCTTGACCTCGAGTATACCAGAGATAGGAAGAGGATGGCGCTTTTGCAGCTGTCCATGCGCAACCACTGCCTACTATATCACGTATGTAGGGCCAAATTTGTATGCCCAGAGCTTCGCGAGTTCCTACACAGGAGGGAGATCTACTTTGCTAGCGGCGACATCAAGAATGACACTCGGAAGCTAGAACGGGATCTCCTTGTTCATGTCGTCAATCATGTCGACAATCATGTCGATCTCCAACGTTTGTGGAGGTACCCGGATGGCGGTACGGGGAAAGCCGGGATGGCTAGACTCGCTTCCGACATCATCGACCGCGAGTACACCAGCATGAAAATTGAGTTCCCGAAGCACCTGCACGAGCGATGGGAGTGGAGGCACCTGGATTACGATGCGATCAAGTACGCAGCCAGGGATGCGTATGTCTGCTACGAGATGCTCAATAGGATCTGGCAGGTGGGTGAGTGTGTTGTTTACCACTACTAGTTTCGCATTTCGTTCCTAGTTTTATCTCGCTGTATTTTATCTCGCCTGTATTTTCTAAGCATTATGTGTGTAAGATCCAAGCTTGTATGATCCCTGTGCTATTAGCTACTTAACCTGTATGAATTACATTCCCCCTTTTGTATGCTCAACATTCATTCTTACAAATTATGTCTGTGCCATTTGCATGCGGCAGAATCCAGGACTGAAATGCATAAGGTGTGATACAGTCATAAGTCATAACCAAACCCAGATTATAGAGGAGGATACAGTCATAAACTAGATTATAGTTTGACAAAGGTAATACACATCAGTTCGTAATTGCTCACATAGTGTACTTATGAAATAACATATTTCCATAAACACAACAATCATGCACTAATAGTATACATCCCAGCCTGTTGGAGAAGGCAACCGATCCCAGGATGCCTTCGGTCGCTTGCCCCGGTTTGTAGATTCATCTACAATCCGGCATCTGAGACAAACAACCTGTCTTGGTGGTGGTTCAATGATGCGATGCCTGGAACGAGATTTTACAATCTGGCAGTATAGCTCGTGGCTAACATACCCGTCAATTGCAGCGTACTTCAGATTAGGTTCAGAAAGTGGCTTATCCTCCCAGTAATCGTGCACTAAACGCCTCCACGAACATCTCGGCAATCTGTCCTTCATGTCAGCGTACCACGGGTCTATGAGTTCGAAGGCAAGAGCGGCCATCCCGGTCTTGCTGCCCTTTGTCCCTGGGATCCAGTAAATTTCCTGGATGTCCACTCTACACTCCTTTGGGATTCTAATGTTGACAGTCGGGCTTTCAAGCAGTTTACTGTCATTCGTGATGTCAACACTGGTAAATGTTATGTGCTGGTTCACGAGAAAGTCATGAAACAGATCCCTAATGCTTTCGCCCCACCTGCATGAAAATGAATTCAGACAAATAATATAGCAATAACTTCTACAAACAGACGGTTCAGGAACAAAAATACAGCAAAGTCTACCAGATCCCATCAGCCCCCTTCTCGCAAAAAGGCTGGTATACGAGGACGTGGCCCTTCATGGAGAGTTGCACCATGGCGATCCTACGGCAATCGCGGCTGTACTCGAGGTCGAGACCTACGAACCAGTTTTCTTCGAACTGCAGCCAACTCATGAAATTATTTAGAGTGTTCCTCACCGTCCGAGGGTCGGTGGTGTAGACGACATTGATCTTCTTCCCGCCATGTACTTCGATGTCGAAGTGCGCAGTTTCTTGCCTGCCGTTGTTTTGGACGTCCAGAGCGTCCATGACTACAGGCAAGAAGGAAAGGATACGGAGGAAGAGGGTGATGCGGTGGTGGAGGAAATGGATGAGGCCGTGGAGGAGAAAGACGATGAGGCCGTGGAGGAGGAAATGAGACGGAGAAGTGAAAGATTGGAACCGCCCTTACCAATATCTGGAATGGTGCACGCCCGTTTGTAGTAGGGTGAAGGTGGAGAAAAATGGCGGTTTTACACGTTGACGCTAGCACTTCCTAAAATTTGTTCTGCGCCACTTGCATGTGGTGGAATCAATTCAAACGTAGGCACGTTTACGCGTGCCGACCTTCACTCACTGATAGGCGGGCCGCACATTTCCCTTTTATGATTTATTTTTTCACTTCCTTAGACGGTTCCGGTGCCCGCCATCAATAATTACGCCTCCCCGTTCTTTTCTTCCACGCGGACGAGTACCGGCGGCGGCGGCGGTTCCTTGCAGATTCGCTCCCTACTCGAACAATTGCCCCATCCCTGATTCCACCCCCTCTCGAATCCATCCACCTCCTCATCACCACGCCTCCATTAATCCACCGGATTCCAGACTCCATTTGCCGCTATGGGTAGAGTTGGGGTAGCAGCAGGCTGAAGCGAAAGGCATGCGACGACGACACGGATGTCCAGGGCGACCGCTACCGCGAGGATTGGGGATGGCCGAACCTCAGCGTCGCGAACATGCACATGATCGCCTCAGAGTTGGACATCATCTCAGCCAGCCGCCTCGCTCGCTGCATCCCTGGCTATCGCGTGATGATGCGGAACATGGACGAACAACCGTTCGGCACGCTAGGCCTTCTTTACCCCGATAACAGCAAATGGCCAGACGACCGCGATGGCCACATAAGTTCCAGTATCTAGCTTATTCGTTCAGTCATATCGTTGATTCATATGTGTTGAACTCTCATTCGAATCCTATGTTCCTTTCGTCGAACGTGTTGTGTGCATGCGCGGTTTGAACAAATCAAACCATTTAAGACTATTCTGTACAGCGGAAGCTCTGCTCGTACCTGATATTCTGGTATTTTCGTAGTGACACAGTCTTACTTTAGGTGATAGACGAGTTGTCAATTTCGATTTTACAATGGAATGCCTGCTAGGTGATATTTTGTTTCCTAAAATAAAAACAAACAGATTAGACGATTTAAGGCTGTTATGCCCCGAGCTGTTTAATTATGATCATCGTAAGGAGTTTGTTCTGGGGGGCTCTGCTCCTACTCCATATATTGAGTATCTTCATAGTGACACAGGCACAATTTAGGCGATATCTGAGGAGACACTCGTATTTAGGCGATATTTTGTGTACTTTAATATAAAGGTCCAGTTATCAAATTGTATCTGCAATGGAATCCATGCTAGGTGATTGTACCAACTGACAACAAACTCTGCATAATATTCATGCAAAACTGATGCTGTTGGATAAGTGGTCGGAATCAGTAGTGGTGAATATCAAGGAAGAAGAAGAGACGGAAATGAGAGATGACCAGAACTAGGTGGGTGGCAACGGCGAGTGGCTGGTCCTTTTATCCCAGGATGGGAGTACTTGGACTCTAAAAAATTGCTACAGATCGGAGAGGCTAGCAGTGCCATCTTTGAAGGGTGTCGGCATTACTGCATTTAACAGCGGGTGGCCGCCGCCCATTTCCGAATTCACTTACAGGTTCAACATGGCAGAACTTCAGCTCGTGAAGGTACAACTCCCACATATACCGCAGGAGGGGCGTGGAAGAACTGGGAGTATGACCTCTTGGCAGTGTTCGACAAGGCAATCGCATTCATTAGATGCGCAGAAGAAAATGAATGGACAGTCTTGCGCGACGACTTCCTGCGGCCGGAGAAGTATGTCGACGCCGTCTTCACCTACGGCTGCTCTTCGTACAGACCGCAACGCATTTATGCGGTCATGGAACCTAGTGGCGACGTGCGTGTTTGGGAGCCGTCCATTTGGGGTGAGTCATGGTGTCATATAGCATGTAAATCCCATTCATAATTCTGCTTACTGACCGTTAGTAACACGCAGGTACCCACGCAGCCCCGCGCATAATTCCAGCTCCGGTCATCGAAGATGCAGTAGCAGATGCTAAACTTGGGACACGGCGCTGGTTCCTGGCACCTCTCAGAGACAAAACGGAACATCATGATGAACTCTTGTGGATTCATATCAAGGGAGCACTAAACAACATTGGTGATACAATAGAACATATGGGGACACAACTTTCTTCGTACCCATCGCTGTGGTGTCACGTTTTCTCGAGGTCTGCATGCCCATCCGAAGACCTAGTAGAGCAAGTCTGGAGCAGAATCAAGAATCTGAAGGGACAATCTGTGTTTCTTGGGATCAACTACCCTTTCTTTGTCGGAGCCCCTAGAGCTGTTGAACCTGTAATTGCTCAGGCAGCCCTGGCTCCTGATGCTGGTGGTGGTGGTGGTGGTGGTGTTGGTGTTGGTGGTGGTGGATCTGACGAAGAACTAGCTGCTGCTGCTCCTGGTGAAGCTGACGAAATACTTGGTGATGCTGCTGCTGGTGAAGCTGACGAAATACTTGCTAATGCTGCTGGTGGTGAAGCTGACAAAATACCTGCTGAGGCTGCTGCCAGAGTCTGGGAAGAACATGCTGGTGTTGTTGCTGAGGTGCCAGCACTTCCAGTGTTGATAGCAGACTGTATGCTTGCTGCACACTCACGCGCCTATCATGTTGACACTCTAGATCAGACCTAGAGCCGAATCCACGTCGGGGGGAGGGGGCCTACAATTGGCTCATCAGTGGGGTCGTACTATTTGAAGGAGAATGAAAGACGGCCAAACGCAGCATTCTGATTCGTTCCGACGATACCACCAGCTCTAGGGACCTAGTGCTCATACTGGCAGATACGATGAACCATTGTTCTTTATCTTTATCATTAGTTACGCTTATGTGTGTAAAGACTAAGCTGTGCTTATTTGTGTAAGACTAAGTTAGGCCTAACTGCGTAATATTCAGTGAAGCCCAGCTTTTCTTTCCACGCCCATAACAACAGAATTGCACCATAAAACATACAAATGTAATGTGCATACCACACATTTTTTTCTCAGGATAACAACCACTTCAAGCAAATGATACATCGTGTACGGATTTGCACGCATCACTAGAATGTGCCACCTATTGATGATTGATGACATGGATCTAGCTTTTCTGCGCTTATTTGCATTGAATCGTTCATTGATTTGTTCACTTTTTTTGGCAATGGCTGATGAATTCCACTCTCTTGGTAACTTGCTTCGTCAGCGAGCACTTGTTGATGCAATGCAAAGTACAGAACATGGTCGTCATCGTCATTCCATTTAGGTTCTCTATGTTTCGTCATCACGGAGCTACTAATTTCAAATGAAAATCTAGTAAACAATATATGTGTACATTGTTAGAGTATGCTACGGCCACGGTACATACATGTTTTTCTAGAATCACAAGAAGAAAACTTGATGCATTTTCACCTTGTTGCCGTTGTGCCGAACTGGGCGGATGTGGCTTTGGGGTTCGGAGAGGAAGGTGCTGTGGCTGGTGCGTGTGCGACCACGGCGACAGGGAGCTCGGATTCTGGAGGAGACCAACATGACCGAGCATGGTCGGCATGGGTACAGATCTCACCTGAGAATGAATTCCCATCCCTGTGACGTGCCAATTGTGTGGTCATGGTGAGGGCGAGCTCTGATTCGGGATGGGGAGGAGAACAGGCCGAGCAGGTTTGTCCAAGTCCTAGCTCCGCGCCATGGCCGCGATCACAGATTGCCGCCCCGGAGGAAGAAGAAGACGCGTAAAGGATGCATGCGCCAACGCTGCAAGCCTACATGGCAGCGACGGCGACAGCGACATAATGGCGAAAGCTGACAGGGGGACCCAACTTGACGGCCGTTAGCCTAATTTTTTGTATAGAAACATAAAGTTGAATTCGTGCCAAAAATGACCCTCTGAGTATTTGGCACGCCAACTATAGTCATCGCGGATGATAAAAGGGAACTCGGGTACCGCGTTGCCTGGCCACCCCAACTTTCCGGCCGCAAAATGATATTCTCCGCAGCAAGGCTGCTAGAGCTGGTAGCACGCCGACGAGACAAGGGGTAGGTTCCACGAGGAAAAAGGGAGGCCAGATTCCAAGAGGCGGCAGCGATGGGACTGGATGAGGGGTGGAGCAGTGGTGTCGTGGTGTGATTCTCTTGCATTTTTTAAAATTTGGTACTGCTAGTCTTATTTATTTGAAAATAGTCTCTATTTAGTGTTGAAGAGGCTAACAGATGGGTCTAGCAAGTGACACGTCAACAAATACACTACTATACAGAATCCCGGTGATCTCATAAAACTGTCACCGTATTTAATGACAATTTAAAGGATAATATGCCCTTATTTATTATTTTGGTTAATGATTACACCAAAGTTAAAGTGTGGACTAATATTACCTAGTAGTGTTGACACAGGTTTTAGTCCGCATGTGGTAATGAGACGTGGTGTGAGACCCTCCCATTGGCTACACGAGAGAAGAGCCGGTGTTTTCATTATGTTTATCTCTACTTTTCAATTGAGTCTAATAGGAAACACCACACTATTAAGAGGGGCGGTCTCAATGAGTACTTTGGGGATGTCTTTCTGTCATATACACATCCTATCACCATATAGCCATCACACCCATAAGATAAGAGCCTTTAGTCAACGAGAAAATATGCCTGTTTGGGGGTTTCTGCGAAACCAGCGGTCAGCCCGACACCACCGGACGTGGCACCGAATCAACCGCGGGGCTTACGAATTGAAGAGTGCTAATACCGAACCGGTATTCTGACAGTCATTTTGGCGGGACGCTAGTTCATCTGGCGTGGCACCGGTTCACTTCATCCCAGGTTCTGGTTCGCTGACTGTGCCACCAGTTCGTCTGGCGCATGGTCTGGCCACGCCGGACTTGGTACCGGTTTGAGCGCAACTACCTCCAAGCGGCTACTTTTTCTCTTGGACTATATATACCCCTTTCTTCTCCATTGAGAGTTCAGACATTCCATTCCAGATTATATCTTTGAGCTCTCTCACTCTCCATTGTGGAAACACCAAAATCTTGAGGATCTCCCATTCTACCAAACCAAAGCCAAATCATTTTGGTAGAAAGAAAGAGGAGGTCCTGATCTACATTTCCACCAAGCCAAAGTTCATTCTCCCTTAAGTTCATCGAGTTTTCTTGTTACTCTTAGGTTTGTGGGAAACCTAGGCGGCCAGGGTCGCCTAGAGGCATTCGGCTTGTGATTTGCCCCGTGGAAAGTTTGTGAGGGTTTGGATACTACCTTAAAATCTACCACGAGTAAGTGAGCTATTTCTTCGTGGAATAGGCTCAGAGAAGAATGTGAGCCTTCGTGGCATTGGGGAATACTTCGTGGGACCTCACACCTCTCCAATGTGACGTAGCCCCCTTCCTAAAGGGAGTGAACACGGGATTACATCTTTGTATCCACATGCTTCGGTTATCTCTATATTGAATCTCTTACTTGTGTTGTTTACTTTGTGATACCTTCATGCTTGAAGTATCTTGTATCATCATCTAGGTTGCCCCACCTAGTTTGCATTTAGGCACACTTATACTCCACCAAGCCTAAAACTTACAAAATATTATAAAGAAATTTGTAGAAACCTATTCACCCTCCCTCTAGGTTAACCATCTTAACCTTTCAATTGGTATCAGAGCCAAGGGCTCTTCTAAGGGCTTTACCACCTAGGATAAAAGATGGTTTTCTCCGATGATGAGGAGGAAAATACTTATTCGGTTAATGAGCATCGCAAAATGCTTGCCAAAAGCTCCCACGAAAAGGCTAAGGTGGATTCTGACCTCCTTGCTCGAATAAGTTTCCTTGAAGGATGTTTTACAGGGATTGGTAAGGGGGCCCTTCTCGCTAGACCTTCGGTAGTACCTCATGGGAGACCGATGGACACTAGAAAGGAGACCATTGCCAAGTCCACTCATGAGAGTGACCATACAAAAGTCTCCACGCCTCCTAATCTTTCCATATATATATATATATCCTAAGCAAAAGAACATCATGCCTCATATTAATGGTTTGGGTCCCGCACCCCAATATGATGGAACTCACTTCTCTCACAGGAAAACTACTATGAAATCTCATCTTCAAACAGCTGTAGTGTGGAGCTTTGGTTGATTGTGTGCAAAGGCTTCAACCCACAAGATCCCAACAACCTCACCCCAGGAGAGTACTATGACCGTCAACTAAGTGTTAAGGCTTGTGATAAGATATGGAGTGCCATCAACCGCACTCTCCATGATTAAGTTAGTGGCGTCCACACCGCAAAGGAACTTTGGCATAGGATTGTCGTTCTCCAATAGGGAACGTCTATCATCCAAAAGTCCAAGTATGAAGTCACCAAGTCAGAGATAAACTTGTTCATGAACCATGATGGTGAGTCCATCGTGGAAGCATACACAAGACTTGTTGCTCTCCATGTGAAGATTAGTGGTATTGGTTGTGACAAGTATGATGAAGGGTTCAATTTGAATGATGAGCTCATCAAGTCCAATATTGTTACCATGATCGCAACCACCAATAACCAGCTTTCCTTGAAGTTCCAACTCCAAGATTCAGCTGGCCACTTCTCTCCCGATGATCTAATATCATATCTTGTTGCCATGGATAATTTGGCAAATGAGGGACAAAAGATCAAGGAAATCAACTGTGATATTGGGTTTTCCCATACCCTAGCATTGAAGCTCAAGCATGTGCAAGAAGATGTTGAAAGTGCAAAAGAGAATACCAGTGATCAAATGGGTGAAGTTGATGAGATGCTCTCTCAACTTGCACTCTTCACCAAGAACTTGAAGTTCCAAAGAAGGATAAGTTCAACCGAAACAAGTGAGAAGCATAGGACTTGCTACAACTGTGATGAATCGAATCACTTTTCCGACAAGTGCCCATATGAGAAGAGGGTTGACAAGCCCAAGTATGAAGAGGGTGCCAAACCAAGATTGAAGCCCAATCCCATTAACAAAAGATTCAGGAGGAACAAGAGTGATGGCAAAGGCTTCCTAGGTCAAGAGTACATATCCATTGCGGAGAGGGAGGATGAGGAGAAGGTTGTGGGTGTGGCTGGTTTAACTTTTGTCGAACTCGGGTCCCTATTCACATATGATTACACCAAGGACTACATCGATGATTTAGCTGGGTTCGTAGCATGTAAAACAAAAAAATCCTAAGCACAAACCACTATCTAGCCAAGATCATCTACGAGATGGTAGCTACGAGTAACTCATCCTCGAAAACCGTAAACGGGATTATGTTCCTGTTCAAATGTTGTCGGTGAAGATGAAGGTGTACACTCGAAGACCTCAAGATCGGGTACTCAAGGCGCCACAACCGGCGGCACCTCCGTACTCAGTCACACGTGCAACTCGTTGATGTCCTCTACGCCCTCGGTTCAGCGGGGCAGCGGAAGAAGGGATCCGCCAGAAACTCCTACTCTACTTCTCTAAGTGTAGACTTCAAACTATTTTGCGGCAGAGCTTCGCTAAGCAATGGAAATGGTGGAGCAACAAGGGAGGGAGAATAAGGAGGCTCAAGTGTCTAAAGGAAGAGATGAGGAGTTGCCACCTTTTATAGGAGAGGAGGGGGCACCCCCTAGGGGGTGCGCTGGCCCTTAGAGGTGCCACCTCTCCCTCTTCATGCTGGTAACCCCCTCCATCAAGTAGGTAACCCCCTCTCTTTTTTTCCTTTTTAATTACATGGCATTCATAACAATTAAACCACACTTATGGAATTAATAAAACATTTTTAATTATTTAATATTTGTTAATTCATTCAATTAACAAACATTAACAATTACCTCCTTGTGTTATTTCAATATTCCAAAACAGTTTTGGTGCTTTTCCGAAACGACCCCTTTGTTGTTAAATAATTCAGTTGAAGTTCCAAATCCACTCAAAACGCGTCAGCGAACCTTAAGTATGTCACCCTACTATTTGTGAATAACATGGACATGATCGAGACACCTCTCCAATAATCATCAGCGGGTTCTAGAAATCTGTGATGACTCCCACTTACTCAATGATGAATCTAGTGATTGTGTGAACCTTTTTCCTAGTACCCAATTCCTTTTGTCTCATGATATTTTACTTGTCCGAGATCCGATCATTTGGTATCATCCATACCTAGTTCGATCTTGTTGCCGACAAGTACTCTTTAATCATTTCGTGATATAACATTCCTTGTGATCAAATCACTTGCTTGCAAGCTATTATCATTGTGATATCACCGAGAGGGCCGAGAGTATATCTCTCTATCATCGGGATGGACAAATCCCGATCTTGATCCACGACCCTCAACTAACACTTTCTAAGTACCTGATGACTACAAGTGCACAGACTAATTGTAGCTAGTTTCAAAGTAAAGATATCGAACCCACAAAGAGCTATTGGTAACGGTCTTTATGCCCCTTGTTACTCTCTACCAAAGTATACTTGTAAGCTGTCTTTGATCTCAAGTAAAGGGTGTTTGAAAGGTTTATGGTTGATTGCAGAAAAGTAATTAAAACAAGTAAAATAAAACAAGTAACAAGTTTATGCGAAAGCGTGGTTGAACTCAATAGGGCTAAAACGTTCTCGGGGATGTAGGATACACCACTAGCATAGTATTATTGTTATGTGCAAACAAGATAAAATACTTCTTGTGTCATGATATGTGTGGAGAGAGCCCCATAATAAGATGTTCACTACAAGGCTCATAGGAAGCCACTTTGTTGAGCCAAGTGTGAGGTCACCTCTAAATAACCACTACGATCTGTGACAGCAGTCACCCATACAAACCACCGCAATTAAGGGTTTCCTCGTGGATATCGTAATTATCTTAGGGAGTCCCTCTTTAATCCCCCTTTGAATCTTGATCCATGACCCACAACTAACACTTTCTAAGTACCTCATGACTGCAAGTGTACAGACTAATTGTAGCTAGTTTCAAAGTAAAGATATCGAACCCACAAAGAGTTATTGGTAAAGGTCTTTATGCCCCTTGTTAGTCTCTACCAAAGTCTACTTGTAAGCTGTCTTTGATCTCAAGTAAAGGGTGTTTGAAAGGTTTATGGTTGATTGTAGAAAAGTAATTAAAACAAGTAAAAGAAAACAAGTAACAAGTTTATGTGAAAGTGTGGTTGAACTCAATAGTGCTAAAACATTCTCGGGGATGTAGGATACACCATTAGCATAGTATTATTGTTATGAGCAACCAAGATAACATACTTCTTGTGTCATGATATGTGTGGAGAGATCCCCATAATAAGATCTTCACTACAAGCCTCGTAGGAAGCCACTTGTTGAGCCAAGTGTGAGGTCACCTCTAAATAACCACTGCGATGTGTGAGAGCAGTCACCCATACAAACCACCGCAATTAAGGGTTTCCTCGTGGATATTGTAATTATCTTAGGGAGTCCCTCTTTAATCCCCCTTTGACCGTGTAGGTTACGAGCCGACGCCAATCTGTCACGGGGCATTCCGGGTATGCTTCCAAGACACGTCTAATGGATTTCTCCCTCCCTTTAGTCCCGAAGGCAAATGATATGCGGCTGACTACGCATACCATCTAAAGAGAGAGATCAAACACGAATCATAATTATATCATAGACAAGACTCATATGGACACAAGAATAGATCATCTTTATTACAAGTTCATAATGGTGCTAGGGTTTCTCCATCTCCCCAAGAACAAAGAGACTACTCACTCATAGAAGCAATCAACAACATCATCATAATCAAATGAATGGATAAAAGTACGACGGTAGATCTAATGCAAACCACAATTGGATGGAATTACAAAGAGATCTAATAGATGAAAAATGGGAGTAATGGTGGTAATGGAGATGCAGCGATTGATGATGAAGGGGATGATGTGTTAGTCCTCCGATGATCCGTGAAGCAGCTGGGATTTTTTCCTAGCCAAGTTTCTCCTTCAGATCCCTTTTGGATGTGGTGTTTCATGGTTTCTGGTGGCTATGAATGTCGGATCTCCTTCTCGTCTTTGCTAGGGAGAAGTATTTGACGAGGCGATCGTGATGGCGCCTGGTACAGGCGGATGGTACGGGCGGGATCTGCCCGTACCAATGGTCGTTAACCATACTGGTGCCTCCTCCTTGATTGGTATTCTTCCAGGTGCGAAGGCAAATTCATAAAATGACTTTTATCACTTAGAAATATCATATAATTACATAATATGACAGCTCTAATTGATATGTTCATATATGACTACATGATTTGGGATCTTGTTGAAACAAGAACAAAATAGCGCGCGTAGACATGGTGAAATACAAAAAACCCTACTCTATTTATGCAAAAAACAAAAGGTAAATATGCTTCAATTTTGGACGCATCAGTACCCAATGACATCTTTATAATCACCGTATTACGGTGTGATGTTTGATGGAATCAAAGTACTCTTCCGGTGTTAGTGATTGACGTGATCTCATGGTCTAGGGATTAGTATTACTTCGAGTGAGATTGATATGTCAATATAAATTTTGATACCATGATATATTACTATACCTACTATGGGTGAATGTTCATCACAACATTCTACAATGACATGACCTTGTTATTAACAAGATTCAATGCTCATGATCATGAAACCTTGATCATGTATTAATCAACAAGCTAGTGTAATGAGAGGCATCATTAGGAACCTTTTCTTTATTTATTAAACAAATGTATTAACTTTTCTGGTTAACACAATTATAGCATGAGAAATATACATTTATAATAAACATGGAATAATATAATAACCACTTTATTATTTAATATTTCCTTCAGTCTCCCACTTGCACTAGAGTCAATAATCTAGTTAAAACTTGCACATATAAACACCTATGGCTGGTGTTGTACGTACGCATTGCTAGTGATAAACCTAATTTTTAGATCTGGCACTTTCATATCTATGTGTATTTGCATGTCTTTGCATCTCTACGCATCATTCATTCTCGAATGAAATAACATTGCATAAATTTGGTCCTTTGGTGAGACCTTAGTTCCTTGGGGTTTAAAACATGTTGATACTATTGTCGTACAATAGATCTTCATAGTACTAGCCCACTTGGAACTACACCTAGTTTGATAACAAGCATCTTGACACAAATGCCTTCCTATGATGCTACTAGAGCAGTCGTATACTTAACCTTTCGTTGTAGTATCCGCACAATACTTAACCTTTTTAAACTCATCCAAATATATCATGGAACTTTCTTCCATCAAATTGTGCCACCTTGACCCATAGCCTAAATTGAGATAAACTCAATTTGTATCCTGTGACAAAACTAGTGTCAATGTAATCTTTTACATTGAACTATAAACTAGTATTAGTGTAACATTTTACAAAGAACTATTTGTCACCTCTACATACATAATATATTGGGATTTCTATTTTCGTGCCCTCGGTTCCTTAGTTGTACTCACTTTCCCTAGCCGTTTAACGTTTCCTCACTTTTGCCTATCTCCTTCGACAAAAGTCTCACACGGTCTGAAACTTGCCTCTGTCAGCCTTGCCATTACGTGCTGACAAGTGGGGTCGCGTTCATTCGGGTGTCGTAGTGGACCATCACCGTTACGTGCTGACAAGTGGGGCCGCGTTCTGTCGGGTCCTGTAGTGGACCCTTGTCATTACATGCTGACAAGTAGGGCCGCATTCAGTCGGTTCCCATAGTGGACACCTCTCTCCACTTATCTAGATCAGCATGAGACCCACAACTTATCCACGTCAGCGCTAGACCCACAGCTTACCCAGGTTGGCATTGCAAGATGGGACCCCGAGCCAGCCCCGCGCCTACACCTGTACCATTTCCTCCCCTTTCTTCTTCTTATACGGTGACAACGGCACTTTGTCTAGCTTCACTTCAGCCTCACATTCGTCCTGGCTGCGGTATGGTGTCGTCATGTTGACCTGTATGAAGGATGACAATGGAAACTGTGCGCTTGCTGTGGAGAATCAATTGTTGCAACTCAGGAGCTCAATTGGGCGCGCGCTTTCTATGGAGAATGCGGGCGGCGAGCCATTACGATGATTTAATTGGTTATCGAGTTAATGTCTCAGCTGCAATCAAATGAATCTATGAGGTGAAAGTCAAACTTCGAGATCTAGGGAGATGGATGTATAAGAAATAAGAGAATGACACAACTCTTGAACACTTTCAAATTTATTATACAACTCTTAATGTAAAGAGTGTTTATAATTGACACAACTCTTGAACACTTTCAAATTACAATTTTGGACATGATAATGTTGTCCTGGGAAAATCTTGAGAGTTTACCATTTTTAGAGCGTGAAAAGTGATCCCTAAACTAAAATCTTCATGCCTCGTGCATATACGAAAATTATACACCTTCAAACACTGTGATATCGCACTTAGGACATGATAATGTTGTGCTAATAAAATCTTGAGAGTTTGTCATTTTCATGGAGTGAAATATTATGCATAAACTTGGATATACGAAAATTATACACCTTTGATCACTGTGAAATCGCACTTAATATGTGATAATGATGTGCTAACAAAATCTTGAGAGATTATCATTTTCATATAGTGAAATTTAATGCATAAACTTGCATATACAAAAATTATACACCTTTGAACTCTTTGAATTCGCACTTAGGACATGATAATGTTGTGCTAATAAAATCCTGATCATTTATCATTTCCATGGAGTGAAATATAATGCATAAACTTGCATATATGAAAATTATAAACCTTTGAACACTATGAAATCACACTTAATATGTGATAATGATGTGCTAACAAAGTTTTGAGGATCATCATTTTCTCCCCCATTTTGATAGAGTGGAATGTAATGCTTAAACTTACATATACGAAAATTATACACATTTGAACTCTTTGAAATCACACTTAATACGTGATAATGTTGTGCTAAGAAAATCTTGAGAGATTATCATTTTCATAGAGTGAAATGTAATGAACAAACTTGAATATACGAAAATTATACAACTTTGACACTTTCCCTTCAAATTATATTCAAAATCATTTCTTTATGGAGTTAAAGTACCGGTGGCAAACTCGTTATTTTGCATGGATAGAGGGGTGCCTCCTGGCGGATATAGCGGTTATCCTGTCTGCTAGATCATAGAGGATCAACGGTTGGTGGGCACGATCCGTGTGACAACTGTCTCAACCAATTAGAGCGTAGCAGCCAAGATGAGCACATGTGTGAGAGTTTGTGACTAAGAGAGAGGGGGAAATTGAGTAGAACTTAAAAACCAAGGGCAAAACTGAGTAAAACTTAAAAACCAAGGGAAAAACTGACAAAGGGATTCAAATAGAAAATAGAAAGAGATTTCAAAAATGGAAAATGCTTATTTTATACAATAAATACATCTTGGCATACATAAAACTATTTGCAATTCAAATATACACCAGTTGACAATTATTGCCTCATTCAGACAAACTATGTTTTGGGGAGGGATGTTTTGGGAAGAGGCTTGAGTAGAAAGCCATGAACCTTCATAGATAGTAGGTGATTTGAGAAGTGCTGATTTAGGTTAAAACTTGATTTCTATACATTTCTTATGGTGGTAGGTCACACAATAAGACTCTCTAGGTAGATGCCACTATGTTTTGATCTTTTTGAATTTGTTGTGCATAAAATAACTCAATTAGCTAGCTAAGACCCATTCGTTGACTCTCTGTTGACCAGCCACCGGAGGGTAAAACTGAGTATATTGCACATGGCAATGTTAGTACTAGAGAGCAAAACTGAGTACAACCAAACTGACACTGTTACACTCGAGGGTATAACTGAGCACAACTAAGTTGCTAGGGTTAGACACGAGGGAAAAAAGTGACTCACGGTACGCGTGTCATGGTGCATGGGGTGGTAGCGGACACGTGTGGCCGTGCACGGTGCAGTAGCGTACGCGGTTACGCGGTGCACGGTGGTGCAATGAAATGTCCCTTCCATTCTCCTTTATAGAGGCCTCCTAACTCTCACTCATCACTCACTCTCTCACTCACGCAACCGTCTCCACTGTCCCATCACCTTCTGTAGACCCCCAAGAAAACCCCAACCACGCCTGCGATGGAGAAGAACGGCGTGGTGGCCATCGTCGCCTCCAAGGCCGCTGGTGAGGAGGTCCCTGTCCCCGTACAGGCCCCCGTCGAGGCATCGAAGATAGCCGCCATCCCCGTCCCCGCTTCCGCCGTAGCCGCCAGCGAGGAGGCCCCCGCTGGTCTCGAGCAGATCCTGCTTGGCTGGGACCCCTACGAGGAGGAGGATTACATTAGGCCGGAGAACCCATACAACACCATCATCACTGACCCATGGTCGGAGGTAACTAGGGTTTTCTCCGCTTCCCTTGTTCTTCCCCGATTCCCATCGTTGGATGCTAGATCGTATGTTATTAGGGTCTGGCTATTCATATTTTTACAGTAGCTAATCCTCTTGTGTTAGATCTCGTATTTCAATGAATCCCCCTGTTCTTATTTGAATCCTATTTTATTTGTCCTCCGAGTTATAATTAATGGATTCCTTAGTTAGTACTAGCACCGATCTATAGTTGGGATCAGTATTTGATTTGGTTTGAGATTTGGGGAATAATCAGGGGATCTCAATTGGTTAATTTATGCAAATAATCAATCCTGATAATCAAGGTATCTCAATCATGTCCTTATTGCACTCAACTATTTTTTCCAATAGGAGGATAGCAACGACGTCTATAGTGATGGTGAGTCCAAGGACACCAAGACTCGTCAGGTGCTGAGGAGGCTGAAGTCCGGCCAGTATGACAACTTCTTCATTGGCGACATCTACAGGTGCCCCTTCTGCACCACCAGGAGGCTCCACGCCACCGACTTCAACTCCCTCGTGAAGCATGCCGAGGACGTGAGTACCTGTGGCGAGTCCGTGAACATCCACGGCTTCAGAGCCAAGCACAAGGCACTCGGTTTTCAGCTCTGCAACCTCCAGAAGGTGGCCATCAAGGAGGGTCGCGTGCCCCTGATCAAGCCCAAGGGGCCCAAGGTCAAGAGACTAGGCATCAAGAAGTGGAGGAGGCGCCAGAGGGAGGAGGCGGAGGCCCTCTTGGCGGAGGCCATGAGGGGCCACTAATCTTGTGTTGTTTTAAAGCAGCTTATTTTGTATTGCCTGTGTTGAACTTGTCTGTTGCTGCTGTTGAGCAGCCTAATTGTCGAACCTCGTTAAGTACCGTACTATATATATATATCCTATATTAGCTGCTTTATCTACATCTGCTATATATATATCCTATATTAGCTGCTTTATCTACATCTGCTCTGTTTACTAAATGTATTTATGTTGCTGGTTAGATTTGCTGCTCTAGATTTTCTACCAGATTGGGAAAAAAAGTTTGCCAAAAGGAACAATGAATGAAGAGAGAAGCTACTCTAGATTCGCTACCTTTTTGGGCAAAAAAACACATCTGTTAGTGAGAGTGGGGGAAAATGCGCTCTTAAAAAGGCCAATCATAAAAATAACAAAAAAACTTCCAATTTAGGCGACAGGGCGCACATAACCACCAAATGCGCCTCACATGGTCCCACACCACGTCCCCCATAACACGTTCCCAACAAACCGGCCCCACGCAGTCCAGGGCATGACCCCACACGTCAGTATAACGCGTTCTTCACCAAACGGTCCCATGTGGTCCCACACCACGTGGCCCCACACGTCAGCCAATGGTCAACCTGATAGCTGCTGCTGTTCGAGCTCTTTGATGAGTTTCCAAGAAGGAGATGGGCAAAAGTTAAGCGGCTGGAGAAAACTTAGTACAACTAACGAACCAGCGGCACGAAAATAGAAATCCCTAATATATTCTTAGTACTTCCAAAGCATATAAGGATATCTTACTATTGTCCAGCAATCATCTTATAAATCACTCTGTTATATGCTCATAACATTTAGAGAATAGGACATATCTAGATATATACATATCACTATATTCATGATTGATCAAATCATTCATGTGGTTTCACTCCCAAGTGTCAAAACACTTGAATCTTGTTTCAACATCTTCCATGCGGCAAGAACCTTTCTCGTCGTTTCCATATTGAAATACATTCAATATTTCATCTATGTACTTTGGCACAACCATATTAGCACCTCAATCTATCTGCATAGACATTGATGCCCAATATTCTAGTTTTGTCTAAATCTTTCATTTAAATCTAATTTTAATGAAATCTTTAACTTTTGTCAATAAAAGATACATCATTTCCAATCAACAATATGTCTTATACACAATGTGTTATAAATATGTCTCAGCGCTCCCACTTGATTTCTTGCAAATGTGAGCATCTTCATTATCTCCAATGAAATTAAACCTTTTCACATTTCATCATGGTGAAGATTCCAACTCCACGATGCTTACTTCAACCATTGAAGTTTGCATGCCTTTTTAGCATCCCTTGAATTAACAAACCCCTTCAGACCGTTCATGTACACGTCCTAGGTAACCATTCTATTAGAAGAACTTTGTTTTGTTAATTAAAGTACTATATACAAAAATTGACATATGCAGTGGTTGCTACACTAATCCGTCCATAATAAATATCACTACGAAAGATCGAATCTTATCGTAGTCAACTCTTTGAACATTGTCACGAACTCTTTTCCAACATGTCGACTATTTCATAGATGTGAAACATCCATGTATGTTTATTTATAGGTCCAAACACGACCGATAGGCTTCACACCTTCTGGAGAGACTTCCAAGTTCACAAACTTGATTTCTCGTGTATGGAAAACTATCATGGATTTTATGACTTCTATTCATTTGATGGAGTCAGGGCCCATCATTGCTTCTTTGCATGTAGTCGGTTCATCATTGTCAAACAATGATGATTTGATCTCAAATCTTACTATTTGATTGTTTTACATGACCAACAACGGTTCAACAGGAACTTAGATCTCCATGACCACAACCTTTGAGGCACTTGAGCCATGAGTATTGTGGTTGCCTCCGGGACACTTTTTGACACTGCGCAACTCAGCACATATAGCTAAGGTTCAATAGTCTTATCAAAGTTCTATTATCCTCCCACTTAACTTTTCGCAAAAAATCCTTCTCAAGAAATTTAACGTTTCTAAGCGACAAACATTTTTTTGTCATCGGTGTTATGGAGGAATACCCAACAGTTATTTGGAATAACCTGCTGATGGTTGTGAAAATAGCCATCTTTCTTCGTGTTTAAACCTCATTTGTAGTCAAGCAATTAACAAGAAACTCTCTAGATTTGCCACTAGTGACTAATTATTGCAAAGATATGCAAACCATTGCTTTCGGATGTGTTGTGCAAGAAATCACGCTTTTTAAGGCAAAATCTGGAGCCATTAGTCAGAATTTTGAGGAAGTCTACACGGCCAAGCAAACCTGGAGTCAGTTTCAAGCACTGGAGGCCATAACAACCACTGGTACAGGCAAGGTCCGCATATACAGCCTTCCCATACCAGATGGAAGTGACTACGTCTCGTCAAACCCTACAACTTTCATGAAGGCGCCTATATATTTCGAGGTCCTAGTCGCCGCACAGTGGGCCGCTATTCTCATATTGCATCAAAACACCACCAAAGGAGATCCACCACCATAGTTTTTCCTCTCCACCATCCATCTTGTCCATAGCCATAGCCATAGCCATTACTTTGTACTTTGGATCTCCTTGTGATTTGGCGACCATTGTAAGAATATTTGATTTTAATCCAAGTATTTTGCATAATGTTTTCTATTCTTGATCTTATTGTTATGAGTGAGTAGTCCTCACGGGCTGCGGGTTGGGGTGAAACCTCGCAGCGATTATGTGCATCTAATTTATGGGAACATTATGTATTGTTTGAATAAGATATTTGTATATTTGTTTCTTTGTCTCTTGTCTCGATCTTTTGACTTGTAGGTACTCAAGACCCCCGAGATCCATAAAGGCTTGAGGTGAGATACTTGGTTAGCAGCGATCTGATAGGAAACCCAGTGGCAGAAAGGGGAGTATGGCCTTCACTTGGTGATCCATTGGGGAACAACAATGCGATCACTTCTTAAGGATTTGATCTATGTTTTCACTTAATAATTGTTTGTAGCCCGGTGCTTCGTGGTGCAAACAGTTGGATCAAAAGTCTATTGGTATGTTTGTGGCTCGCATGGGGCTTTAGTATATTAGGATGTGCTGCCCACAAATTTTATCTCTGTTGAAATATTACACATGATTGTGCTTATTATTATCTTTATGATGTATGATGTGCAACTGTAGGTGAATTTTCAAACCTGGCCTATCTCCATCCATTGAAACAACCCACAATATAAAGTAAACTAGAAAGGTTCGGTAAACAAAGGTAAAATAAAAGAACAAAGTATTGTAGATGCGTCCTTATTTAATTCCTTTATCACTCTTTTCGAAGGTTCGATTAAACATAGGTCTACTAGGGAAAAAGCTACTATACTACATCCGCGAATATAGATCGAAGGTATCAATCTTTTTTCTAGCACCATTGTCGGGAAAGCAATTTGCTATCCTGGTGAGGTCACTAGGGACCTTGTTATTAGTTTTAATTTTTGTTTGTAATTTATTACTTGTTATTAGTTTTATTTCTTGTTATCTATTTGAAAATGCAAAAAAAAATAGTTACTTGTTATTTGTTTACCTTATATTAAAAACACCAAAAAGAAAAGAGCCATGGCTCAAAAGAAACTTGGGGAGTATTAAAAACACCAAAAAGAAACTTGGGGAGTATTAAAAACACCATTATCAATCTAGACTTAGGTCTTGTTCTTGAGATAATCTTGATTATGAGCATGCTTAGTTTTGTTTTTAGAGGAGTTTCTTTTGTAACAAGTGTAGAGGATCATTTATGCTATGTTTCTATTGGACTAAAATTTTGATTAGCACTATTTTTGTTTTTTAGATGAACACGGGGAGCCGTACACATGTGATGGCTGCAGAACAAGTTGCACCACCCATTGATACGCTAACCCCGAGTGATTTGGTATCGAGATCACCAAGGAGTTTCATCTCATCCATTTGAACCATCTCAAGCTCCGAGAAATCAAGTCCACCAAGTGGGTGTGTCCTTACATCATCAACCAACTAGGCATTCGTCATGATTTTAACTTTGCAACAATGTTGGTTTGTATGATTTTGTTTTTTAGGATGAAGTCATGTGCCGCCGGTTGACACTTGAGTTCCTCAATACCTTGACACATACGGTGTGCTCACACTATTGCCCCGAGGAACAAATGCCTGGAGTTGATCGCATCAACTTCCGTCTTATGAACTATGAGTATTCCTTGATGCTCGATCATTGGGCTCGCTACTTTGGGTTTCCCAAAAATAACACCAACATACGCTCCACCACTTTTGTTCTTGATCCATCACCATTGGCTTACTTTAATAGAATGACAATTCATGGGAACACACCCAAGGGAAACCAAATTGATCACCCTGCTATTCGTTATTTGTTCTATGTTAATGCTAACACCTTGTAGGCACGTGGTGACTTTACTAGAGTTAATGAGGAGGATATGATGGTCCTCACTAGAGCTTCTATTTCTAACTATAACTTAACGACAAATTTGGGTGCCCTTCTTTTGTTTTATCTTAAGCATCAAACTTTGCAATCTTGTGGTCCTATATGTAGAGGAGGAGTCATAACCATTTCTGCACAAGCGTTTCACGTCAACCTAGGTAATATCCAACCGTTGGCAAGAAGCCGTCGTCTCGGTTTTTCTACTCTAAGAGCATGTGGTATGATTTCTAGAACTAATGGTAGATACTTCCTTGATATATATACCTAGAGCGGATCACTTGATCTCAGCTCCTCTGCCTAATGGTTTGTTCTCTATCGAGGATGGGTGTTTGTGTTATGACGCGCAGGTTGAGGCAAGACTACCACAACAAGAAGAACCCGCGGGAGAAGATAAAGAAGTAGAACAAGAAGGACCCAAACAAGATGTACAAACACCCAACTACTACACCACCTATGATGATATCTATGCTCTCGAAGGAAGCATCCAAAACATGAGAAACCTCTCCATCAACCTTCGAGATGATACTACCAATCTCTCAATCTAGTTCAAAAACTGGAGCAACCAATGGAACTTGGGAGATTATCCACCGCCACCACAATGAGTAACAAAGGGCTTGCAAAAGCCTGAGCTTGGGGATGTGTCCCCCAAAAAATTTATTTGTGTAATAATGAGGTTGTACTCTAGCTCCTTGTGAGCTTTGAAACACTCATGTTGGTTTGTTCCAACACTTTGCTTTATTGTTCATTTTTCGTTTGCTTTTGTTTTAGTTTCTTTTTCTTTTTTAAGTTCATTTCTTGGTTGCAAGTTCTTTTCTATTCTTTAATTCCCATCCTCAAAAATACAAAAATATTTTTCCCTTTTTTCCTTTTTCGTGAAAGTGGATTGGCCTATTGCCTTTTTGATTCAATATCATTATGAGAGTGATTTTAACTTGAGTTTTGAAGGAACAGATCCCCATAAGGAAGATAATCATGAAGTCACTCATGAGAGGTATGTCCTATGTCTCCCACTTTAGAAGTTTGAATTGTTTATAGTAGTTCATTGATTTGGTAAGATGCTATGCTAGTGGGAGTAATTAAAAATAGTTAGAGTAAAGCTTTTTATTTGCATGATTAATTAGTTGTGGAAGCTTTTGCTCTAGTTCTTGTTGTTAACCGAGTCTTGCCTTGGAAATAATATTGCCAAACAAGTACAATAAGAAAAAGTCTCAAATTTATGACTTACTTGATGAATGATTGTCTTGAGAGTTTACCCTTGAAGATACTTAACCCCATAGATATTTTGATAGACTTGATAGAACTCTTGAAAAGAAGTTGTTTGATTGAGATGAATTCTAGTGGTAACTATGATCCATGCCAAAGCTAAACCTTGTGGATAAAACTATGATACTATTTAAAAAGTTATATGTTTTTGATGCACACCTTTGGATGCTAACAACTCCGCTAGCCTATGAACGACCAATGGTACAAGCCTTGATTTCAGCTATGAGTTGACGACATAGGTGGCGCCTATCATCGTAATGGGCAAAAGTATTGGTACTCTTGTAGGTTGTTCAAACCATTGTTTAAAAGAATCACTCAATGATCCTCGTTGATAATTGCCCGTGAAAAATGAAGATCCACATAACAAGTCCTTGGCATGGTCTCATTAATACTTTATGAATTTTCTTGAAAAGCAATGAATGGAATAGAAGTGTTTTGATAGTCTTGACTTACTGATGTGGGTGTGAATAAGACACTTCATTGTTATGCTACTTGGGACATGATCTCTCTTACTTTCTTTTTCTATTATAAAAACATCCTAGTGTTCCTTGGCAAACTGAGAGTTGACTAGGGGAATTGGATTGATTATTACACTCCTAGTTATTCATACTTATATTAAACTCTACTTTGATTGTTTTGAGTTATCAAAGCTCGTATAGTATTCTTGGCATCTCTCTAACTTTGATGAGCTTTGTAAATGAAAGAAGTGTTGAACGCATACGACTACCAACCGTAAGTGAATTCATACTCTCGTTGTTTCAGTTTAAACATTGAGTTCTTTATGGTTTTGTTGTTTTCTTGCTCGAGGACGATCAAGGTTTGACCTTTGGGGAATTTGATGGTTGTGAAAATATCCATCTTTCTTCGTGTTTAACCCTCATTTTTATTCATGCAATTGACAAGAAACTCTCTAGCTTTGCCACTAATGAGTAGTTATTGCAAAGACATGCAGACTATTGCTTTGAGATGTGTAGTGCAGGAAATCATGTTTTTAAGGCAAAATCTAGAGCCATAAATGAAGATTTTGAGGAAGTATACATGGCCAAGCAAACGAGAATATCATTTTGCGGCCCGAAAGTTGGGGTGGACAGGCAACGCGGAACCCAAGTTGATTTTTATCACCGCGATTCGAATAGTTGGGGCGCCAATTGCTGAGAGGGGTCTTTCGAGTGAATGATGGCCAAACCCAATATTTTCAAATCACGCCCGTTAAGTCAGGATATTCCGTTACACTAGTTCCTGTTGTGCCCCTCCTTTGCCGGTCACTCTTCTTAGCAACCCTGCACGTGTCGTAGGGGCAAATCCATTACTGTACTTTCCTAACTCTCGACACTGAATCTTGCTACGGCGGCGGTGGTGGTCCCTTTTCTTCCCTTCCCCGACCCTAAATCTGCCGGTGCCGGAGGACCTTTTTTCTCCCTCCCCTGACACTGAATCCAGCAGCGGTGGCCCAGCATGTCTTGCAAGGCGAAGGTTGTAGCTACGTCGCCGACTGAAAAGGGTCCATCGGGGCCCAAGCCTGGGGCTCAACGCGTAGCAGCGGCGAGGTCTTCAGCCCCGGTTAGCAAGGAGGCCAGCAAGGATTCTGCTCCCAAGGCACCTACGAGCAGCGGGTTGAAGAGAAAAGCAAGGCCGGCGGCGGATTGTTCGGCTCCGGTGGGCGGATGCAGCACTCAGATCTCGAAGAAAAAAACCTGGGAGAAGAGCGAGAGGTGAATTTTTCTTATCTATGCTTATCTTGCAAGTAGATTAGTTATGGCATAATAGAATCGAATGAACTGAAATGTTCCCCTTTTTAATCAAATTAGGCACAGCTTTGATACAAGTGACCTATATGAGTTCACAGTTCATGTTCAGCAGTACACTGCAAAGCTTGATTTTGGTTGCGAGAGGGTTGTGTTCGAGCAAGATGTGCATCTGCTTGTGAATTGCAAAGAGGTTGTGTCTGTTTCGCAGCTGGTAGATATGCTTGCCGCTAGAATTCCCTAGGGTTCTAGACAGAGGACAAAATTGGTATGGCGCAACATGAATGAGACCTACCAGCAAATTGAGCACTCCCATGAGCTTCAGATGGTTTGGGAGTGTTGTGCAGCTGATCGTAAGGTGAAAGTTGAAGCGATGATTGATCATATGTATGCAGATGCTAGAGATCTTTCTTCCAGAGCTTCTGCTCCTAGAGAATACGAACCAATAGATGCTGGTCTAGATAAGTTTAGTATACGCATAGAGGTGGATTCATACATGGCAAAACTTGATGAGGGAGTTAATAAGCCAGTTTCGTCATGTACTGTGGAGATCACTATCGATTCCAAAAACATAACTCTTGATGAAATGAGAGAGATGATCGGTAAGGAAATCAGTATTGGCCCTAAGTAGATGGCAAAAATCCGGTGGTGGCATCATAAGAAGCAGCAATTCATAGATGTTTTGGATACTGAAGATCTTATGCAGATTATGCGGCGAAAGAAGCGAACCAGGAAGGTGTTCTTCCTTGGTACCATTTCTGATGTTGTTGAATAGGTTATAGTGGATGTAGATGCCCCTGTAGTGGCTGGACAGAATGAGGTGGTCGACGTTGATGAGATCTGATGAGAGCTTCTACCCTGGGCTTGTCATATGGACCGCGAGGTTCCCCTGCCTGTATTTGTAATATTGAATGCTGTTGCATTTAGAGCGTGCTTCTGTGATTATGTTTGTTGAGAGATTGCGATATAATGATGTGCGAGCTATTGAGATTTTCGGACATGTCACTCACTGAAACCATCGTTGTTGTAATAAGACATAAGTACATTGTAGTTGACATGATTATGTTTCTTAAGATGACGTACCATACTTGTTTCAGTTATTATGTTTGTTGGGACATTGTAATGTAATGTTTTGTGAAACCATGACTGGACTAGTGATGCATAAATACATTGTAGTTGACATGATTATGTTTCTTGAGATGATGTACTGTACTTGTTTCTATTATTTTGTTTGTTGAGAGACTGTAATGTAATGTTTTGCGAAACCATGACAGGACAAGTGATGTGTAAGTACCTTGTAGTCGACATGATTTTGTTTCTTGAGTTGATGTAATATACTTGTTTCTGTGATTACGTTTGTTGAGAGATTGTAATGTGATGTTTTGTGAAACCATGTTGTGGTTATGTTTGTTGGGAGATTATAATGTAATTTTTTGTGAAACCATGATTGAAGAAGTGATGCATAAGTACCTTGTAGTTGACTTGATTTTGTTTCTTTGGATGATGTAATATACTGGTATGTTTTCGTTAGGCAATGAAATTGGGATGGAGGGAGTGCAGGTTTAATATTTGAAATGAGAATGTGTGAAGAGAATCCATATCAGGCAGGAGACAGTAATCCAGGGAAAGGGCATGGTATCCATTAAACTATTGTAACATGCCAATTTAGTCATCATTGCAGCGGTAGAAGGGTTGCTCTCTCTCTCTCTCTCTCTCTCTCTCTCTCTCTCTCTCTCTCTCGCCGACGCCGTCGTCGTCGCCGTTGTCGTCGCATTCGCCATGCTGTCCTTGAACGGCGAGGATGACCAGTCGAGCAGCGACAGCCTTCTCTCCGACATCGAGTATTCCTTCCACGATGTGAGTTCCTCTGTTTTCTCGGGCTAGGGTTAGGCAATGGTAAATCTCTCGACCTGAGCTCCATATGTGCATGCAATCGTGTTTGATTTCAGCTTTGGGTTTACCTATAGGTACCAAGGACGATCTACGACTCCGAATGGGAGGGCCTAGATCTCGATGGAGAAGTGCCATGTGACCATGGGCTAAATCTGAGGAGATATGTTG
Source organism: Avena eriantha (assembly GCA_910589775.1). Taxonomy (NCBI): domain Eukaryota; kingdom Viridiplantae; phylum Streptophyta; class Magnoliopsida; order Poales; family Poaceae; genus Avena; species Avena eriantha. The sequence continues at coordinate 103,258,366 of OU342742.1, forward strand.
CATTCGAAGGCAGTAACACTAGGAGAAGGTTTTTGGGCTGTACAAATTAGGTTTGTTTACATTATGTGCAACTGTGACATGAAGTAAAATGTATCGTGCATGTTCATAACACTATAGTGTGTGTGTTTTTAGGTTGGCCCGGTGTGTAAAGCAGTAGAGTGGGTGGATCTTGACTGGCCAGATGCACTTAAGAAATGTTTGGCACAGTGATGGGAGATGTATGAGTTGGAAAGGTCGGGGAGATTTACTGATGTAAGTGATGCAGCTGAAAAAAATTACAAGCTGTCGATACGAAATAAGGAGTTGGAACAAGAAATCAAGAATTTGCAGTCAAAGCTAACTGACGGAATCGATGGGAGCTTGGTTGTTGGAACTGCAAAGAAGCTTCAGGATAGTCACAGGTTGCTGATTCATAATGCAGAAAAGGAGAGGGATCAGCTCAGGGAAGACAAGAAGAAGCTAGAGTACTGCATTGCAGATCTGTTGAAGGAACTGAAGAAGGCGCGCGAGGGTGAACAAGGACAGACTATAGAGGATAAAGGAAATTCGAGATGAATAATTTATGTTGTACCAATGCCTGAAACTAGTTAATTATAAGACTTGCAGTTGCACTTTCCGAACTAAGCCAAACTCAATCCTCGAGCAAACTAATTTCAGACGAACACACATATCGTGCATAGAGTTAAGTTCACGCTTACAAAATCACCACTGCAGAGGATAAACCAGGCAGTTCAGTACTAAATAGACATATGGTGTGTTCAAGCGAGCCTCGCCCGGAGCTGCCTGTTTTCCTCCCTAAGATTGGTCAGCTCCTTCAGTACTATGTCGTGCTTCAGCTGTAGGTTCTAGCGCTCTGTCACGGATTGGAGAATTTTGTCCGTAGCCATACGATTTTCCTTCAAGATCCCTTTCATGATCTCCGTCTGCTTCCTAGCCGAGGCGCGACCTTCACTGTGTAGCTTCGCCCAATTGGCGTTTAAGTCCTTCAGTTTCTGGCACTTGTCAGAAAGGACCGCGAATTCAACGCGCAGTTTGTCAAAGGCCAGTTTCTGGGAATTCCGCTTCTCCCTTTGGATTGCTATCTTGTCATTTAACCAGGTCGCCAGGTCCTGGTCGATCTTTCGCCTCTTTCCCTGCAACAAAAATACATAGTATGGTTTGTTCAGTTCACCAGGACAAGCTGGTTAGTTTCCATAATTAACTGAATCGACTAGTGGCACTGTCATAATTTCAAGGAAGAAGCAATCTAGGACTAATCAACATTTTATGAATCGACTAGTGGCACTGTCATAATTTCAATTTCGAAAACAAATAAGATTTATCAGCAGTTTAGTGTGCTGTGGGTTTTTCCCAATATCACCAAATAGTAGTGGGAGAGTGGCAAACTCATAATGCAGAAACCCATGTCCAGATACATATGGAAAGAGAACATGGTGTCCATTCATGAACATGAACACCAACACATGTCCAGATAGATAAGGAGTTGCCCTAGGATTCTTATTGCAACCCTATAATGGGAAGCAGACATGGGCATTGCTCCCTGAACCCTAAACATTACAAAAGGAGAGGAGGACAAACTGGTATTCGTGTCCCCGCTAACGGGAATCAGACTTGGGCATTGCTCCGATACGCCTCCAGATATGCCCTTAGCTCCTCGTTCTCTTTCCGAACACCCTCGAGTACGGTGATCCCTCTGCTCATGTCCGCCTTCATCTCCTTGGCTGCATCCAGGCAACGATTCCTATCATGGTAGGCTCGGATGGTAGCCTTGGTTTCCTCAACGCGTCCTCTGAGTGCCTCGCTGACTTCGTCCTGCAGGAGAATGCACCTTTCCACGAGATTCTTCTTCTC
>OU342742.1:103261216-103462971 GCA_910589775.1 Avena eriantha
ATGGATCCACCAGTGTCATTGCATGTGTGTTCTTTTTAGTAACAACAACCAGAGTCATTGCATGTGTGTTCTTTTCACATACCACACTATGGATCCACCAGTGTCATTGCATGTGTGTTCTTTTCATCACCACCTATGGATCCACCAGTGTCATTGCATGTGTGTTCTTTTTAGTAACAACAACCAGAGTCATTTGCATGTGTGCTCTTTTCACATACCACCCACGGATCCACCAGTGTCATTGCATGTGTGTTCTTTTCACTAACAACAACCAGAGTCATTTTGCATGTGTGTTCTTTTCACATACCACATATGGATCCACCAGTGTCATTGCATGTGTGCTCTTTTCACAATCCACCCATGGATCCACCAGTGTCATTGCATGTGTGTTCTTTTTAGTAACAACAACCAGAGTCATTTTGCATGTGTGTTCTTTTCACATAACACCTATGGATCCACCGGTGTCATTGCATGTGTGTTCTTTTCACAATCCACCCATGGATCCACCAGTGTCATTGCATGTGTGTTCTTTTTAGTAACAACAACCAGAGTCATTGAAATGTGTGTTCTTTTCACAAACCACCTATGGATCCACCAGTGTCATTGCATGTGTGTTCTTTTCACTGACAACAACCAGAGTCGTTATTTGTGTTTTCTTTTTAGAGACCACAGATGGATCCACCGGTGTCATTAAAATGTGTATTATTTTCAACTATCGCCGTTGGCCACAAACAATTGGAACGCAGAACTAACCAGCAACCGCTCTGGGCTTCTAGAAGACCCGATCCCCGATTGTTAGGCGACGTTGGATCGGGGTGCGTGGATGATAGTGATGTCCTTCGCGAGGGCGATCCGCGAGAAGTCTGTTCTGCGAACTGATTGGCTGTGGCAACTACGCTGGGCCTATGTCCTTGCCTTTATCCCCTTAACCTCGGGGCCGAAAATCAGATCATGTTCCTTCATCGCCATGGAGAGGGAGAGGCCCAAACTCAGCTTGCACGAGGCTCAGATGTTCGCCCACTACGACATACTCATGCCACCGTTAGCGAGGCTTCCGGTCGGCTTCGAGCTCAGCTATGCCGGGGTTCCTGTCGCGCCGCTCTTGCGCGACAACGCATTGGCAAGGCAGATCGAGGAGCGCTACCGCCAGCTGTCGGAGCGGAAGAGGGCAATGGCGCGGTACTCTCGTACGAGCGCGTACTGGCGAAAGCTGTTCAAGAAGGAGTGGGTTGCGTTGATTGCGCTGTGTGGAACCCACGGGCGGGAGATCCACCCGGATCTGCGCAACCCCGAAGGGAGGCAGCACTTCTGGACAGTGCCTGGGCGTACGACCTCCACCGTTATCGATGCAGCGCACCATGAAGAATCCATGAGGAGGAGGAATGCTGCCGGGAACATCGGCATTGATTCCGACGCGGAGGAGGCTGACGGCGACGCTGACAATGTCGTCAATGATGGAGACTGCGGGAGTGTCATAGTCGATTAGGGCCACTTAAGCATAAATTAAATCTATGTACGGTATCTTAAAGCGCTCTTTGGATCTGGGTCACCTGAGTCATGGTCGATTATCGTCATAATCTATATATGTTGGACATGTTTTAGTTGTCTTTGTCTTTGAAACTAGTCGATCGAAACTCGTCTGAACCTGAAAATAAAGTTCTCGTGTTCCCTGGCATATCTGTTGGGACAATACGCTGACTCTGCTCCCAGCACTTGATGGCACAGCCGTAATTTGGAGTACGCCTTAGGAGAAGGGATCGAGCGTGTTGTTATAGTGTACTACTCCTGTCCAGATATAACTGACTTAGTTTATTTAGATATGTAATAAATGTGTCTATACCCAAAACATGTCTAGATACATGTTTTAGGTTTCTCTGTCTTTCAAACTAATCAAAAGTCGTCAAATTCTGAACAAACAAAGTCATTGCGTTCACACCTGATGGGACTATACGCTGACTCTGCTACTTGATGGCACAGCCATAATTCTGGAGTGCGCCAGAGGAGATGGGAATGCAAGGGAGATGGGAACTAGTAGCCACGTCCAAACGCAGGTAAAAATTAATGTAATAATTTTTTTTAAATGTAATCTGGTCCACATGACCCCATCACAGACACGTTGCACGCGCTAGATATAAATAAAGACGACACGGCTAGTTGAGTTTCAATGATACAATTCAACATAGGACGTTACTGTGCCCGCATCTTTCTGCTCCTCTTATTAGTCTGCTAGCCCACGCTGCATTAAGCATCAGTTGATGAGGATAAAAAAATGATAAAATGGCAAATAAAACAATTTTTAAGCTTACCTTTCATCCGGAGAATCGTACAAAGATGAAATTGGCAGGGATTTATTATTTCTCCTGCAGTTAGCCGAAAGATCCTCAAGAACATCCTCAATCACCCCTGCAACTTCTTCATATTCTAATACACCTCCATTATTTGCCCTTTTTCCCTGTTCCGCTTACCCTTTTGTTTCTTTTCACACCCTTTTCTCGCCGGCACCTCCACTTCTTCATAAATTGGCTGCTTACGTACGTTTTCCTCTGAGTGCTCATCACCGTCTTCGCGCTGCTCTTTTCGCTAGTGCTGGATGAGAAGCCTCATTTTCTGCCACCGGGGTGTGAACAGGGACAATAGCATGTGTAACTGGGTTTTTGCACAACCTCTTGATATGGCCGAATCCGCCACAACGTCCGCATTTCCTTTTCCTAGCACCAAGCCTTGGACCTTTATCGGTGGAGGCTACGATCCTTAGCTTTCTAGGCCTCCTAGGTGGCCTCCTAAGAACTGGTGGTTGGAGTTTGAACCCTGGATCGACAATCTCCCAATCATTTTCATCGGCCATAGGTGGTACGTTTTCTGCATAAGTTGTAGCAAACTTGTCCATGGAGAAATAGTTGTCGACATAGTTCTCTATTTCAGCTCCATTACCTCTAAGCTTTAAGATGAAGTAAATTGCATGGTGACATGGCAGACCAGTAATCTGCCACTGCCTGCATGAACAAGTCTTGTTTCCAGTGTCTACAATGTACCTCCGTTCACTTCCATGCTTGTATTCTGCATAAACCTCGGCCAATGTTCTGGAACTTCTGACCACCCTCATCTTTATCGTTCTCATTGCCCTGGTTCTTGCATTCAGTAACATAACCACCTTTGGAACTATTTTATGGCCTAAAAAAATTCTTGCACAAATTCTTTGCCTTAAATCTATCTTCACCATTATGCACTGTCTTATTGCATCCAACAAAATAACAATTCCAAGTGTCTTCATGCCCGAAATCTAATCATTGAAACTCTCTGCCAAATTATTGCATACAAAATCCACCTTGCTTAACTCACCAAACTTGCTTCTGGCACATAGCTTGGTGTGATGTTCCTCAAGGTATTTTTTCACCTTTGGCACTACATACATGTTCTGCAAGTAAGTAGCATGCGTGCTTGGGATGTATGTGTATGCTGATCGCCACAAGTCCTCTCAAAGATCTTTCCTTGGAACTTCTTCATGAAGTTAGTAGTGAGGTGCCGCATGCATTCCCTATGCTCAACCCCAGGAAACACAGCATCAACAGCATTCTCAAGACCCTCGGATGCACCGGTGTGTATCACCAAGCCTTCAGGGTGACCAATTACTTCCCGTAGTCTCTTCATGAACCATGTCCAACTTTCATTTGATTCACCCTCAAGAACAGCATAAGCTACGGGTAGAAGCCAATTATGCGCGTCCAAAGCACAAGCAGAAGCAACATGTCCCCTAAACTTCCCTGTTAAAGAAGTTGCGCCTATTGCCAAGTATGGCCTGCAGCCGTCTAGGAACCCCTTCCAGCATGCCTTCAGGCAGACAAAACATCTCCTGAAGCATATCTTATCTGCCTGCTTATACCTGACCCCCCTCGAGACCTTTTCTGTCCCTTTCACAACCTCGTAATCGATGTCAACAACACTACCAGGTGATGTTTTCTCTACCTGAGCTTTGAAACTATACAACATATGAAAACTGTCATTCCACTTGCCTTGAATGAAGTCTAGAGCCATATCCTTCCCATCAAAGACTCTGTGATAAGGAATCAGAACGTTAAACTTTTTGCTAATCTTTGCTCTGAGTTCAGCTGGTCCAATGTTATGATCCTGCCTCACCCAGTCAAGTATAGTAGCAGCAATCCACTTGGTAGTCGTCGGTCTAATTTTACCACTTAAAGAAGTATTAAGGCAGTTGTGTTCCTTCGTGTTTACTTTGATCTGCATTCGATAAGAATCCAAATAATTCAGAGCTAGTTATCAGCAGAATAAATATGAGAAAGACTGAAACTAAATGTAGCTATTGCAACCTGAAATGGGTGTCCACCCCGCATTGGAGATGCATGTAATCTCCATTTACACACATTACTTTCCCTACAGTGCACCCTAAATCTCTTTTGGTTGCTCTTTTCAATGATAAATTCGAACCCAACTTTGATTGCATAGGTTGCAACTGCATATCTGCAGTCCTCCACATTATCAAAGACAGCCCCCTCATCAATTGTAGGATTGTCCCTATCAAAGTGTATCACTGGCATGTCCACGTCTTCGTCGTCGTATCTACATCCCATTTCCACATCTTCACATTCCTCTTCCTCATCAGTCCCATAGTCAGGCTCAAAGTTCGAATCAACCAAATATTCCCTACTATCCATCCTATCAGGGTCAGCAGCCATGTCTGGATATGCTTTCTCATCATCATCCGCACCGCCACACATTCCAGTGCCTTCATGCTCGCTTGACAAAGCATCATGCTCAAGGACAAGCTGTACAAAGGTCCTACAGTTACCAACCCATATCCTTGGCATCACTACAGGACTAGAAACGCTAATTGGGGTATGAAGATAAGGAATCACAGTTCTTACCTTTCAATGTGGACGCACCGCACCTTCTTCGGGCTCCATACCTCCAAAGCTCTGCACCCCGCTACCTCTCCCCCTGTTTCGTTGTCCTCTGTGCTCTCTAGACTTGAAGGAGATTCCGTGCTCTCCAGCCGCGCAGGACCCATATTCGTGCTCTCAAGCCTCGCAGGATCCATATCCGAGCGGGATTCGGATCACCAGCGTCGTTGGGCCCCTAACCTAACGGCCGACTCTCGGTTTTCATTTCCAGACGCGCCTGGGCGGTGGGCGGCGGCAAGGAGATAGGGCAGGGAGGGGAGGGGAGGGGACGTGAGGGGATGGCAGGGAGGGGAGGGCGGGAGGATGACGGCCCAAGGGGACGACGAGAGCGGTGCACGACTGAGCGGAGTGGTGGTGGCAGGAGCAGAGGAGAGGAGCGGAGCAGAGCTGGATGCGACAAAGCATGGAAAATTGCACAATAATGTGTTGGTGGGCGACACCAGCCCTTGAACCTAGGACGCGCACCGTCGTAGGTGGAGGAGGCGGGCCCGCCTGTCAGAAAACATGCCACCTGTCAGCGCACTATGCACGGGGAGCACTTCACAGAATTTTTAGCAGGTCCCACATGTCAGTCTGTTTGATCAAGACTTGCATGCAGTGCATGGTTGGTCCACGCTCTACTTCCGAAAAAGGCCCGTTGATCCAAACTTGAATTGGCAGTTCCGCTTCTTCTCCCCCGTCTCATCGTCTCCTCGCAGTGGCAGTTCCACTTCGTCTCCCTCGTCTGTTTTACTCTTCTTCTTCTCCTCGCAGTGGTAGTTCTTCTTTCTTCCTCGATCAAAACATTCCCGCACGTAAGCCATGGCCAGTAGCCGGATAAGAGGAACTGGGCCGATCTCCCAGCCGACCCACTTCGCAAGATTGCCGACTATTTGCTGGAGAAAGAGGAGTACGTCGACACCTATGCTGCTTGTCGGGAAGTCTGCACCGATTGGCACCGCACTTTAAAGGTGCCCGAATTCCATCTCAACAACTGGATCATGATAGATAACACACTTCCAGACGTTGGCGACTTCACCTTCCTCAACCTCGCCACTGGTCGTTGCTTCAGGACAAATCTAATGGACGTCCATCGCAGGTTCACATTCACATCCGATATTTATTGGTATTTTCCATTGTAAACATCTTAGTGCTAACTGATGCCCTCTTCTTCCAAAAGATTCTACTTCGTCGGTGTTTCTCGTGGCATCATCGTGCTTGCTCAGAGGGTGGAGCCGTACCAGATTCGGCTTCTGAACCCAATCACTCACAAGTCTAACACTGAGTTTCAAGCACACATACCATCTGATCTTCTGCAGTCTCTCGTCGTGACAAAGTCCCCGGCGATGGTGTTCGTTTGCACTGATTATCCAGATCATATTGCATGGGCCGATGAGAGCACCCCAACGGGGCAAATCAATGGATCATTTGGAGAAGGATTGTATTCGCCACCTCCTGATACGCTTCTAGTCTGCATGACGACATTTTGAGGGGAAGTATATGCATTACTTGAGAATGGAGACATCTTGTCGACCAACATCCAGTTAGAGCAGCGCGCGAGCACTGTCACGATGGCCAAAATAATTTCGGCCCCAGTCTTTGAACAGGTACGCGGAACCTACAAATTTTACCTTGTGGAGTCAGATGGTGATCTGCTTCTTGTGTTGAACGGGAATTTCGCCAAAGGGCAACCGGTGTTGTACTGGGTGGACACGGAGAACCGCTCTCTCGAGGCCATCGGTGACATTGGAAGTCATGCCCTCTTTGTTGGTTACAATTGGTCTATCTCCATTGACACCAGGTTATACCCCACAGTCAAACCCGGTTGCATATACTACAGGAATTACATTAGACTATACGATCATGAGGTTCAAGCCTGGGAAGAGGAACCAACAATTGTAATGTATGGCTTAAGTCTAGAACATACACCGAGGCCTTACCCTCTGTACGAGATACTGGCAGCACACTGCAGACGAAGAGAGTTCTCTGAACATGTGTTGCAACACGCGGGAGCCGCCGACGACAAAATATATAGGGGAGAATGAATCATATATTCATCCTAGGTTATTTGCTAGCATTTTCAGGTCTATTTTTCGAAGTAGAAATTTGTACTGTATTTATATTATTTCGATGAGCAGTATGCGTATTACCTTTCAGAAAAATTTGTACTTCCAAAATTCAAAATTTAGTACTTCCAAAATTCGAAGTAGAAATTTGTACTGTATTTAAATTTAGTACTTCCAAAATTCAAAATATTTATTTTTAGTAGCTTCTTTCGGAATTCTCTGTGTTCGACATGGGCATCAGCTCAATGCCGGAATTCAGGTCCCACATGGAAAATTGCACAATAATGTGTTGGTGGGCGGCACCATCCCTCGAACCTGGGATGCCAGCCGTCGAAGGTGGAGGGGGGGGCCCGCCAGTCAGAAAACATGCCACGTCGGCATCCCCTGTTTCTGATGCCATTTAAAAAAATAAAACACGCCACGTCGTTATCCCCTGTTTCTAATGGTGTTGCTACACTCGACGGTACATGCTGGCATATAAATAATATCGTATAAACGTAAGGGCACAGTCATCAACATTTCTAAAATGAAACCCGGTCCTGTCTCCTACCTGTCCTGGTACATTGCCCGATGAGGTAGATAGCCACGACCAATCTTTTTAATACGTTCGCACTCTTATGCTGAGAAGGGAAATAAAGATTGAGTTGTTAATGCAACGAGTGTCGAATTATTACCCTCTAAGGAAATGGGAAATGGTTATTTTCACGCGTGCCTGTAGTCCAAACCTATTGTCAGTCTTTCACTTCCCTTCTCCGACTAACCACAGTTCACCTTGCGCAGCTCCTCCGTGCCGCACCAACTAGGGTAATATGGCCCCGCCTAAGCCGCCGCCGCCGCGACAGCCGCCGAAACTGGGTTTTTTATTCCCTCTAAGGTAGGTCATGAAGCTCTACTTCAAGGCCGGTCTCCCATTGCCCTACCAGGCGGATGATTTCCCCGAATGTGTCGAATCGGCCGCGGCGGCGACTGTGCCGTCGTCGGCGCCAGATGCAGCAAGCAGGGCCAAGAGAGCGATGTGGAGAAATCGCGCGGCGGCATTACGGCATGCTCTAGGCAATGGGAACAAGGTACGTATCAAATCGTTCATGAGAGCATGCCGCCGCCGAGGGTACATACCCTCGAACAGGGCAGCGCCAAGGTCTAGGAACTCTCGCGTCCATGCTTCGACGCGGACTACATTACCTCAATGGGGTAGGCTGGGAGCACGCCGTCTACGGCAAAGACGCTCCATCCTACGCACCGTCGAAGGCCGTACCGTGGCGGCGACCAAGCGTCTACACTCAGCATGCTGGATTGCTCGACAGCCGGAGCCGGCGGTGGGCATTAGCTCAGCCCCGGAATTCAGGTTCGAGTTCACACGGACCTACGATCCCGAGAAGGAGATGTCAAATTTCAGTTTCGAAGAAATCGTTGCGGCGGCGCGGATGGTCCAACTGAACCGGGACTGGCGCACGCAAATCGCTCGTGCATGAACGATGCAGATTTCTTGTAGTTTGGCGGGAAGGCAATAGATCAGTTTGGGTTAAATAATCAAAGAACTTATGTCCTCTCAAGGCAATTGGCTAGCCAACTTTTCTGGTGGATATCTGTAGTTTCTTCAGTGTAGAATAGTTAAGTTCAGACTGATGAATGGCTTTTGTAGATGAAATGCTGACGAATTGTTCTATAAACTAGTAGGAAGTTTAGCCCACTTTTGTCCAGGTATAAGACCCTTTTGTATGGAAGTACTACTGTTGTAAGCAAATACTATCAAGTACCTATTTCCTTCAATTACTAGTCGTGGTTCAATCCAGTTAACTAGCATCTTTTTATCCCAGACTACAGATTTTGCGTCTGCTGTCTGTGCTTTAAACCATTTTTTCCTTTGTCTTGTGTTGCCTGCAAAATGGTTCTGCAGTTCAACGTGTTACAAATGTAGCTACCTTGTACTCCCTCCGTTTCAAAATATAAGATGTTTTAGCTTTGTGAATGAAGTGTATCTAGTCCCCTTTTAGTATGTAGGTTCATCTAGGTTTAGAAAGCACCATCACTAAAAGATGTCTAGATACGCTCCATTCACAAAGCTAAAACATCTTATATTTTGAAACGGAGGGAGTACTTGAAGAGGAGATGGACTACACTTTCCTGGCATCCACAGAATTGACATTGCTCATTGACAGACCACCCTCTTTTCATGAGGTTGTCCTTGGTTATTCACAGAAATTATAAAGCACGGTGTTCAATTACATCAATTCAAACTCTTACACGCACACAAACTACATCAAATTCATTACCCACACATACTACATCGATTCAAACTATTACACACACATACTACTTCAAACTATTACACACACGTACTACATCGATTCAAACTATTACACATTTTTAGTCGATGCTAACTTCCTGCTACGCTCTCCATACTACAAATTCATTAGCCACACATACCACGGAAATTCACTAGAGCTCTGTCTTCACTCGAGGGAAATCAAAACCACCAGATCGTCCAAGCCTGGTCCCCCCACCGAAACTGTGTGCCCCGTCGCGAAACGGTGGCGGTCCTGTGCCATCGATCCTTCCAGGCCAACACTGCAGGCGACGAGGGCGCTTTCTGGCAGCCTCTTCGGGGCCCTGAATGCCATGTACCGAGTCCAGAACCTCCTCCAGGTGGATGATGACCGGGTGCTTCCAGCAAAGCTGTCGCCCTGCCCTGCTTGGAATCTGCACCTTGTACATCTTAGGAACGGCGTCAGGATCTTTCAGCCACGCCTTTACCTCGATGACCCATCTGTCGCTCGGTGGCACGATTTCCACCAGCTGGCCGCCAAGGCTACTGACGACCTGCTTGAGGGCCTCCGGCTCCCAAGCATCCAATGGGAGGCCGTCAAAGCCGAGTTTGGAGAAGAAACGAAGCTGCCCCAAGCGATCGTCCCACCCACAGGCGCGATGCCAACGCATGAAGCTCATTTTCTCCCCACAGCACTCTAAAGAACGAGAAGAATGCAGAACACGCTCGGTGTCTGAGCTGTGCTCGAACCGTATGAAAAAATCGAATGGCGGCGCGCATACCTCAATGTTGACCTCATTTCGTCTGATCCCAAAACGAAACCTGAAAGCCGATAGCAACTCTGCCGGCGACACGGCGGGACGGACGCCCAGCACGGTGGCCATGAGAGCGTGGTCGCCGAACTGTTGTGCCAGGGCTACCATGCCTGGGGTGTGTGGCAGCACGCAACTTCCCGAGGCCGGTCACCGGCCTGGATTGCCAGACGGGACGCGCTCCGCCGTGCGAGAAGGACTAGCCAGAGGCGAGATATTAGTCCGGGGACGCGAAGCTCCGATACGACGGACGATGCAACGGCGACGGCTATGAGCTTCGATTAGAGGCGTGGGAGGTTGACCAGACATGGTGGAGACGCAAATTAGAGCAAGTGCGAGCTCCGATCTGAGACGAGCAGCCGGAGCTGAGCAAATGTTATGGGGAGGGGAGCAGGGGAGAAGACCAGAGCAGAGCAAAGAAATAGATCTCGTCCACTCAGGGATCTGGTCCATGCAGGGGTAAGCTAGTCCACGACCGCAAAAGATAACGGGGAATACTGACTTGGCGGGCCAAGAAGAGTTGACCTAACAGCGGTATTTGAGTTCAACCATTTTTCGTCTGGTTCAAACGACCGTTTGGCCGTTAGATTTGTATTCACCCCCATTTGTCCCTTCTGGACAATTGGCGAATCTACTATGGCCCCTCCGCGTGATTGATGGCAACTCGGGTACCGCGGTGCGTTCACCCACCAAGTTTGGTACCGCAAACGAACATTCCCCAAGCAAACCTGGAGTCAATTCCACGTGCTAGAGGCCATAAAGACCACTGTTACGGGCAAGGTCCGCCAGTACGGCCTACTCATACCATATGGCAGCGGCTTCGTCTTGTCAAACCCTACAACTTTCATGAAGGCGCCTATATATTTCAAGGTCCCAACCGCCAAAGGAGATCCACCATTCTTCGATTGCATCACAACACCACCAAAGGAGATCCACCACCATAGTTCATTCGCTCCATAGACATAGCCATCAATTTGTACTTTAGATCTCCTTGTGATTCGGCGACCATTGTAAGAATATTTGATTTTAATCTAAGTATTTTGCACAATGTTTTCTATCCTTGATCTTATTGTTATGAGTGAGTAGTCCTCACATGATGTTGGTTGGGGTGAAACCTCGCAGTGATTATGTGCATCTATTCTATGGGAACATTGTGGATTGTTTGAATAAGAGATTTGTATCTTTGTTTCTTTGTCTCTTGGTTAGTGGCGATCTGATAGGAAACCCAGTGAAAGAAAGGGGAGTACGGTCTTCACTTAGCGATCCATTGGAGAACAACAACATCTCTTCTTAAGGCTTTGATCTATGTTTTCACTTAATAATTATTTGTAGCCCGATGCTTCGTGGTGCAAATAGTTCGATCAAAAGGCTATTGCCATGCCTGTGGCTCGCAGGGGCTTTAGTATATTAGGATGTGCTACCCAAAAAATTTATCTCTATTAAAACATTACACATGACTGTGCTTATTATTATCTTTATCCCATATGATGTGCAACTACAAGTGAATCTTCAACCCTGGCATATCTCCATCCATTTAAACAACCCACAATATAAAGTAAACTATAAAGGTTTGGTAAACAAAGGTAAAACGAAAGAATAAAGTCTTGTAGACTTGTCCTTATTTAATTCCTTTAGCATTGTTTCCCAAGGTTCGATTAAACCTAGGTCTACTAGGGAAAAAGCTACTATATTGTATCCGTGAATCCGGATCGAAGGTATCACCTACAAAGACATGCTCATCTGACTTTGGTTGTAAAAATTTTACTTATTTCTAGCATACCAAAATTTAAGAAAAGACAACTTCGGTTTTATCCCAAACCAACTCATATGGTGTCATTTCAACGGATCATGATGGAGCTCTTTTTAGTGTAAAAGCAGTAGTCACTAAAGATTAATCTTTAAAATATATTGGCAATTTTATAAATGACACCGTTGATCCTACCATGTTAAACATATATTCACTAAAAATTTCGAAGAAAGTATATGAAGTTCAAATCCATCGCTCACGACCTACTTAATGGACTACATATATTAACATGTACAATGTCCAATAAGTTAGTCGTTCATTCTTATTTTGGCCTGTGAACAAAATTTAAATCATTTCTAGGAAATTATCACAACCGTCAATTTGATTCAAAAATCAAAAGGACTCCAAAATTCCATCAACATGGAGTTTCTTCATGTTTTATTTTCCAATATAATTTAAACAGAGATGTCACTTTGCAAGTGATATTTTAAGCATTTGTCTTGCGACATTTTAGCATTAGTGTTATGGATGTGATTTCTCCAACTAGACTTGTAAGAGTTCATCCATCTTCTATGGAATACAATAATTATTTGAACAACAATTGTTCTCATAATACCGGAACAAAATAACAATTTATTAAAACAAATCTTGAAGGCTAGGTTTGATGTCAACGAAAAACACAACAACACTTTATTTGTTTTTGATGAGCATCATCACATATTCTTTTCCTAGTTACTTAGACCATTGCAGATCCTGAATTGTGTTGTCTTGTGTGACACTTCACACCAACCAATCGGGTATCCAATACCTAAGAACCACATTGTTTAACAAGCAAAGAATATATCCACAACATGTATATCATCTATATACCTAAGTTGGGCATTTCCAGTCTTTTTATTTCCTGCCAAATATTTACTAGATTCTCTTTCGGCATTTCCTTTCCTTATTAGAAGAATCTATAAACGTCAAAAGTGGTGTCATACACATGACACATAGTCCAAATCCTATTATTCAAACACTAATATCCTTGAACTTGCACTTTTTATGTAGATCACCATCATCAAATGTTTGACGCTCTTCCAAATTTCATTCCTTTTAGTAATCCTTTTAATGTAGTAAACATTTTACCTACATCTTCTATCCATACTTATCATGGCAACTTTCATGATCAAGATACTATAGCTCATAAGGACGAATCGTGAATATAATGTTAATTCGAAAATCCTTTTGGGTGATTAGGGCGCCTAATGCCTCCAACCTTCACAAATTCTTATACAATAAGAGAACATGTATCTTACTAAAATTATATTCTATCATATTGCAACCAAACATTGTTTCGGATATCATAATATCTTTCACGCATGTTGGTTTAGAAACAATTCTTTCTGCTACTAGATAATGTTGATATTAAAACAATTTTTCAATATCAAGAATCATGGAGGCATGCGTGATAATTAGATACTAACGCTGGAATTTGTTACTCTTGATTCAATACTACTTATTGAATTTCACAGAGTAAGTGAGATTTTCTTGAAAATTTGCAATAGTACTTTAAACTTTAGATTGACACTCATAAAACAATACGATACCAGTTCGTAAAGTAAAAATCCATAATTCTATAGTTATATTATCTCAATTATAGCTAAACACAAGGTAGTAAACGAATGCCAGTAAGTACAACAAACTATGCAAATTCACAATGATTTAGTTTATGATAAATTGAGTTCTAATTAATCCAAATTACTAAATGAACTCCCACTCAAAAACAACATACCTCTTGTCATTTTTAGTAATTACATGAACCAAATTCACTTCACCACGACCAATTATCACGTGAGGTGGTGCAGCTGCAATGGTGAGCATCATATGGACACCATATCATTCATATGAATCATGCTTTACCTTTTGGTTCATGTTATGAGGCCATGTCTGTACATGCTAGGCTTGCAAAGTAAAAACCTTAGTACTCGCGTGTGTAAAATTGTCTTACACCCGTTGTATGCGAATGTAGAGTCTATCACACCCGATCATCACATGGTGCTTCAAAACGACGAACTTTATTAATGGTGCATACTAATGAAGAACATATATTTGATATTCAGTGAGAGGGATCATCTTATAACACTACCACCAAGAACTAAGCAAGACATAATAAAAATAAGATGCATAAAAGGATAAACATCACATGCATATATAATGTGATATGATATGGTCCTTCACGCATTCGATCTCCATCTTGTGCGTCATGGCATGATTTCCATCATTCCACCGATGTAGCACCAAGGTCCATGGCGCCTCCACCTTGATTGTCTTCCTCCATTACAATATATCACTTGGATATATATAATTAGCACGCAGGCCATAAAATGAAATGACAACCATAAGGCTCATTCCAGTTGTTTATAACTTACAAAAAAGATCGTTGCATACAATTTGTAACATTTGACCATATCACATCACATGCCATTCAAAAACAAGTTAGACGCTTCTAATTTGTCTTGTATATTTTACGTGGTTTAGGGCTTTCTAGAGAAGAACCGTTCTTACCTACGAACATGTAACCACAACAGTGATACAAATATTATTAACAATCCTTTGTAAATTAGATTATAACTATAGTGGGAGAGACATGCACCCGCTGAGCCACTTATGCAAAACAAGTTGCACGTCTAACGTGGGACAAGTCTCATGTGCGAGGACATGTAAGGTTAGTATCGGGCTGCTTCATCCCACTATGCCACTATGATCCAAAATACACGAAGAAAGCAATAACATGATTATCAACACCCACATCTCCATGTGTTCTACTCGTGCATAACATATACACATAGACACGTCTCTGATACCATTGATGGGTTCGTAGCATAGAAAAATAAAAAATTCCTACGCGTGAACCGCTATCTAGCCAAGATCATCTATGAGATGGTAGCAGCGAGTAGCTCACCCTTGAAGAGCGTAAGCGGGACTACGTTCCCGTTCAAACGTTGTTGGTGAAGATGAAGGTGTACACACTGTTGGGGATATACTTTCCGGGTATCCTCACTGTGCCTCACTGACCAGGGTGGCCCACTTCGGATTAGAGCTTTGCTTCACGGGCGGCCTAGTTAGGGAGAAGAGACAGACTCCAGTCCGGCTACGGGAAGGCCTAGAAGACTTACCGACATAGGCCTGTTATGTTACTTGTAGTTCAAGATGTACTCTGTAACTGACTCTTAGTCCTAGCCGGAAAGGTCTCTCCGGTAAACCCTAGGCCGTATATCTATATAAGCCATCCTACGGTAAGACTTTAGGTCACCCTCACAATAGTCTACAATCTCAACTCGCACAGGCGAAACCCTTGTAACCCATATTCCAGCTCTGCCGTATTATTGGATTGCTAGCAGGAGTAGGATCCGTCCAAAGCCGGCGGATTTGAACCTGGGTAAACTTGTGTGCTCACCATCCTAGAATATCGTACGCCTCATACCCCTCTCTTCCACACGCCTCTAGGACCCCCTCATGGCGTACTTGTCATCAATCCGACGACAGTTGGCGCCTACCGTGGGGCAAGTGAGCTTCGGATCTATGTTTTGAGAGGAATCTGCAAGAATCAGAATCGGCGAGACCATCGCCGTTGGTCGCGTCCTCTATGCCAGCGATGTCCCTCTCTTCGTTCTCGACGAGACCTGGATTCCGGCTAGGGAGGCCGTGACTACCTACACCATCATGTCTTTTAGCGAGATCAATGTATACATCGGTTTCGCTGAACCTGCCCCACCCACCCCAGTGGTCATGATAGAGGCAGAATAAATCTCTAGGTCCGCTTTGTCCACGGAGGCAGCAGAGTTCCGAGTCTCAGAAAAGCCTAATCCCACCCAGCCCGCACATGTTGTAGAGATAGTGGAGAAAGCCAAACCTGAAGCAGATCTTGCGGTTCAAGTCGAATCTGGAGTGGATCTCCCTAGCGAGGCCGAATCCTAGATCGATCTACCCGCTGAGGTCGAAATCCAGGAGCAACAAGAAAACAACCTTGGTTCTGGCTCTGCTAATGCCGGGACAGACCAACCTTTCCTAAGGCATAAACTGAGGCACATGATGCTACAAGGCGCAAACATGGATTAAGTTCTCGAGACCATCAGGATTTTCGAGGAAGCCCACGAGGAGAGCCGCAACTACCTCAGGACTCACACGTCGCACTTTGTCGGATATGTTGGATCCAGATCCGGCTCTGTCGATGCTAGAGACAACAAAGACTCGATGCTCGAGGTGATCAGAACAAACACCGACTTACCCGCATCTTTGGATGACTCGATGACGTCGGCGGATTTCTGAAAGTTCTCCATGGAATACGAAGAGGAGTTCAACTCGAAAGCTGCAGAAGAAGGAGAAGCCATGGACGAAGGATCTGGATAAAACTCTCCCAGGATCTCGGAGATAATCCTAACGTCCAGATGTCCGAAAGTACCGCTCAGCGCTTGACTTCGGGAAACAGACCCAAAGTCGTCTTTTCTATCAGCGCTGCCAAGAAGGCAAAGAAGAAGAACAAGAAGAACAAGACCCCGACAAAAGAACTCCCAAAAGAGGAAGTGGTTGCCGGGGAATACGAGGAAGACTCGGATGGAGCACTTATCCTAGAAGAGCCCAAAGAAGCTTCGGTGGATGGACATGTGGTCACTACAGGTGCACATAAACTCATCGATGTTGCATTAACAACACCTATCCCTACAGCTATAGAACTTAGTGCTAAAGAGATGGAGGAAAGGGCTCGGTCCCTAGAAGCGCGTCGCCAAGTACTCCTGGATGAGGCCAACAACATCGAGGAAGAGAAGAAACACATAGCTACAGTGGAGAAATATATCTCTCTGCAGCATCAGAAGACCCAGAAATGACACACACGTGACAATCAATTTTCGGGAGCCCATAAGGTTCTCTTTGAGGGAGACCCCGGGATGCATCGACTCGACAGCAAGGGAGAGTTGGTGTACCCAACACCAGTACAAAACACTGCCGCAACTCGAGACATCCTGGCAAATATTCCAGGCCCAGAACAAGTCTGATTGGGCATTAAGCTACTCACCAAGGGTCTGGAGCAGCAGAAGGTCGCGAAGTCCGGGAGCAGAAAACTGGTCTGTCAATCTGACCAATGCCACATGGATCCGGCCTGGAACGACGTAAGGCCCCAACAGGTTCCAGAACAGCATCACCGTTCTGACCGTCGGGAAGACAACTACTCAAGAACTGGATCTTCAGGGCAGCGCCACAAAACCGCATGGGACTAGGGCAACGTTGCTCTAGCCGCGGAGCAAGAAGCAATTGTTGCACTATATCTGAGAAATCCTCCCCGGCGAGAGTTGAACGATCGCAGTGAAGAAGACAAAGAGAAACGTCGGGAGGAGGACCGTCAAAGAATGCCACCTCCTAGACACACAAGCTGTCCGGCTGAACCCCATCGCGGTGGGAGTGATGGACGAAGGAACGACGGACACCATGCCGAGTCAAGCCGGCAGGGGCTCGTCACAATGAAGACCCTCCCCGGAACCGAAATAATAAGCTCCGGATGCAGGCCGATGATTAGCCAGAAACAATCCACCTACTCCACCCTCTCCACCAAGCAGCCATCACAACGGCTCTCAAGGAGGCCAAGGAGGGCGTAGTGGTGGAGGAGGTGGTGGTAGAAGCCAAAGTCCGGCTCCAAGGCACCGCAGCTATAACGAACAACCAAGACATTGTTCTCTGTCACCAAATGATGCGAGACACCGGACTAACTCTAACATAGAGGCGTGGCGCTACGAAAACGATGATATATACGTGGGCCCAAAATGCTTCTGACCACAAATTCGACAAACACACTTCCCAGAAGGATTTGCTATCTCAAGGCACATTCAATCCTACGACGGTGTAGCTCGACCAGATACTTGGCTCCAGGATTTTTTCCAGGCTTGTTGCATCGCCAAAGGCGGAAACAGCTTGGTCGCAACCCGATATCTCCCACTTATGTTGCGAAAGACGACACAATCATGGTTCAATGAACTTCCAAAGAACACCATCCACAACTAGTATGACATGCAAAGCGTGTTCTTTAGGAATTTCGAAGGCACATGCCGGAGGCCCTATACGGTAGGAGACCTACAACGTTGCACCTAGAAAGCCGGAGAAACTTGCCGAGATTATCTCGGACGATGCATCGACACCAAGAACTCTTGTGAAGGAGTAAATTACCAAAATGCGATTGAAGCTTTCATTGCAGGATTCCCAATTGGTTTGCTACGTCATCGCTTGAAGTGTGATAAGGTTACCGATTTGGGCGAGATGATAGAAACAGCAAGCAAGTATGCAGATGCTGACGACGATGGAGAGGGATTGCTGAATGCCCTAGCTATGCCACAGTCAGCAAAACAACCAAAGCAACAAGCTCAGAAGCGCAAGAATACCTCGGAATAAAAACCCAACACGGAAACGGCAGTGGTCACTGCTACTTTTGGGTCTGGAGGACGAGGAGGGCGTGGCGGTGGCCACAGATGCAGTCGTGGGACATCAAGAGTCCAGGGTAGAGGAGACCAGCAACCCGGAAAAACCTACTCCTGGGCCAACATTGCCAACAACCCATGTGTGCATCACTTAGATGCTAGTGGGGGCTCGTCTCACACAAACGTCGAGTGTCATTTTAATGATGACATCAAGAAGGACGATACCGCAGGCTACAGGGCTAAGCAGAAGAAGGGAAAGAAGAATCCCGAAAAAGAGAAGGAGACCAAGGAAGATTCCAACATGGAGGAAGCTAACCCTTCAAATCCCAAGCTGGATGGGAAGAAAAACTTCCCAACAAAGAAAGACACTTACGTCACCTTCCTCGGATCTCAACCAGCTAAGGTCAAGAAAGCAGTTCTGCATGATCTCAACGCAACTGTTCCAATTGTCCCTGAATTTTTGGATTGGTCGGAAGTGGAAATCACCTTTCACTGTGCTGATCATCTGCCTAAGTTGCACAGGCGAGGAAAATACGCCTTAGTCGTCAATCCAGTTATTGACGGTTATGGTTTCTCCAAGACTCTCATGGATGGCGGCAGCAACATCAATATTCTGTATGTCGAAATGCTACGCCGGATGCGGATCTCGGGGACATAGCTGAATCATAGCTTTGTGATCTTTAACGGAGTTGTCCCAGGAAGACAAGCCAATTCCCTGGGAGAGATCACTTTGGATGTCACCTTTGGAACTCCAAAGAACTATCGAACGGAGGCACTTTCCTTTGAAGTGGTACCATTCAAGAGCGCGTACCACGCTATATTTGGACATCTGACATACTCGGCTTTTATGGCTCGTCCGTGTTACATTTACAATATGATGAAAATTCCATGTCCCAACGGTGTGATCACCATCAGGGGAGACCCGAAGAAGGCACGAGAGTGCGAGGACGGAAATGCTGCCTTTGCTGAAGCCGTGTTGCACGCCCAGGAGTACCAGGAGATCAAGAAGACCATTGGTCCATCCGAGATGCCCGCAACGAAGAAGGAGGTGACAAAGCCGAATCTAGAGTTCAAGGCATCGGAAGAGACAAAGAAGATTCCGTTGAAAGATGATGACCCCTCCAAGGTGACCCAGATAGGTGTAGGCCTAGATAGCGCATAGGAAAGCGTGCTCGTCAGGTTCCTCCAAGCAAATCAAGATATCTTCGCATGGCAGCCATCTGACATGACCGGAGTACCTAGGGAATTTGCTGAGCACTCTCTAAATGTACACCCAAACGCTAAACCCATCAAACAGTCCCTACGATGTTTTGGCGATGAAAAGCATAAGGCAGTAACTAAGGAACTAGCCCAGCTTGAGTTAGCCAGATTCATAGAAGAGGTCATCCATACTGATTGGTCGGCCAACCCTGTAATGGTCCCTAAAAAGGACACCACTGATTTAAGGATGTGTGTTGATTATACTGCCTTGAACAAGGCTTCTCCCAAAGATCCATTCACTCTGCCTAGAATTGATCAAGTTATTAATTCTACGACAGGCTCAGAACTCCTATGTTTTCTCGACGCATATTCCGGTTATCACCAAATCCGGATGAAGGAATCAGACAAAGTCAAAAATTCATTCATAACCTGATACATCCATTTTGCATCACTATTTTATGTCATAATTCAATGTTATTCATTGATATATTTCGTATTCAGAGGTGTTACTTATGTTATTTCATCTGTTTTTGCATGGTTGATGACTTTTGGAGCATGGATCACTGCAGTCAGGATTCTGATGGAAAAGGTGCTGTTTGGAGGAAAAATTCGTGAAGATCAGAAAATCCAGGAAAATATACGGAAAATCCTATTTTTCCAGAAGACGAAGGAAGTCAGAAGGGGGGCTAGAGATGGGCCACAGGGGGCCCACACCACCCCCTAGCACGGGCCAGCCTAGGCCGCGCCACCAGGTGGTGTGGCCGCCCTGGTCCACCCCTAGCACTCCCATCTGGTGTATATTATCCTCCCGAAACCCTAAGACTCGAGGAGGCACCACAGAAAGATTCCGCCGCCTCTGCGGGGTGGAAAACACCGAGAGAGAAAGATCTCTCCGGTAGACAGATTTCTGCCAGGGGAATTCCTTCCCGGAGAGGGGAGATCGTCGCCATCAACACCACCATCAAGCTGGACTTCATCGGGATCATCATCATCACCACCACCCTCATCACCATCTCCATATTGCTGTAACAATTGTGTTGAATCTTGCATAGTTCTTAGGGGAAACTTTCCCGGTGTTGATTACTCTTTGTAGTTGATGCTATTGAGTGAACCATTGAATTATTGTTTATGTTCAGATTGTTATACATCATTATTCCATCTCTGATCATGATCCATATGATGTCTTGTGAGTAGTTCGTTTTGTTATTGAGGACTTGTTAGTAGTGGAGTTGTGTTGAGAAAGATTCAATAGTTTGATATTTAAGTTGTGGTGTACTTCTTCTAGTGGTGTCATGTGAACGTCGACTACATGACACTTCACCTATATGGGCCTAGGGGAATGCATTGTGTATTTGGCTACTAATCATAGGGGTTGCCGGAGTGACAGAAACCTGAACCCCCGTTAGGAAACCATTGCACAAGGGACGTAAGGGTCTTAGAGTTTAAAGTTGTGGTTAGATTTCTACCTTAATTACTTTCTTGTACCTACGGATGTTTGCAAGTGGTATAATCACAAGTATGTATTAGTCCTAGGAAGGTCGATACATTAGCACAGGTTCACCCACACAACATTTAGCAAGCTAAAGAAGATTAATCAACTATATGAAGCGAAAGCACTTGACAGTCTTCCCATGTGTCCTCGAGAAAGTTTGGTCATCTTAAGTAATTCAACTGGCTTGTCCTTTGCTGCATAAAGGATTGGGCCACTTGCTGCATTTATTCCTACTGTCTTTTGTTTACTCGTACTCTGTTTACTTGCTTTATCAAAAACCCCTGAAAATCCGTTTGCTAAGTATTTGGAGAGAATTCTTGATCCGTACCACTAGCCCGCACCTTCTGCTCCTCGTTGGGTTCGACACTCTTACTTATCGAAAATACTACGATACACCCCCTATACTTCTGGGTCATCAAGAATATTTTCTGGCGTCGTTGCCGGGGAGTGAAGCGCTATTGGAGAGTGGAACTGGTAAAGGAAACTTCTACTGTGAGTATTGTTTACTTCTGTTAGTTGCTTTATTTTCGTTATGGATAATTCACTGAGTTTCTTATTTGGTAATTCTACTACCACTGCTAAGGTAGTAGATAAACCACCACCTGCTGAAATTGATGCTTTCAAAATACCTACAAGAATTATTGATCGTGTTATGGATAACTACTATGTTGGGGATGGAACTGTCCACCCTGGTGATCATTTACTCTTTATACACGAATTATGCGGGTTGTTCAAGTGTGCAGGTATTACTATAGATCAAGTTAAGAAGAAGTTATTCTCATTATCACTAAAAGGAAGAGCTGAGGAGTGGTATAAGCTGCTGAAGAATGGTCAAGCTCTGGAATGGGAGGAAATAGTACCTCTCTTTTATTCAAAGTTGTATCCTCCTAGTGAGATTCATAAAGATCGGAATCAAATATACAACTTTTGGCCTCTTGATGGAGAGAGTACAGCTCAAGCTTGGGGGAGATTGAAGTTACTAATGCTCAAATATCCCATTCATGAGCTCCCCAACAATATTATTATCAATAACTTTTATGCAAGGCTTTCCCTTCATGATAAAGATTTATTGGATGCCTCTTGTGCTGGATCATTCACTCGCATGGAAGAAGAAGCTAAATGGGATCTTCTGGACCGTATTCAAGACAATGTTGAAGCTTGGGAGAATGACAAAGGTAGAAAGTTAGGTATAAATTATGATTATGAATGCATTGAATCTTTTATGGGAACTGATGACTTTCAAAATATTAAAAATGCTTATGGTCTAGACTCTCAAGCTATTGCTTCTTATTTTAAGGCTTTTGCTTCCTATATTGAAGTGCCTAAAAAGAACTGGAATAAGTATCATGAACCTTATAAAGATGTTGCTAAGAGTGTTCCTGCAAGAAATACTGAAGTTTATACTGCTAATCATGTCTTACCTGAACCTTATACTGAGAAAATGCCTTTCCCAGTTAAGATAAAGGAACATTCTATGATAGCTAGTATGGTTAATGAAAGTGCAAATAAAGCTGTTGAACCTGATAAATAAATGGTTGATAAACCTATAATAGCAAATGTGAAAGACTTTGTTACTAAATATAAAGAAGAGGGACACACTATCCTTTGTAAGGATACCTCTAATATTGTTTCACAAAGTAGTGTTATGAGAGCTAGTATTCTTGTGTTTTCTATTAGAATAAGCGATCATTGCTATGATGGCCCTTGTGATAGTTATATTGTTAATTTTATGCATGATACTGAAAGTTATTATGATAGAGGGAAAAGTTTTCTTATGTATCTCAATAATATCAAGTTTCCTCGTTTTATGCTGAAAGTTCTTATGTTGCACTTCTTTTGCCTTCTTATGCAAGTAGCCTCTGGTTTCAACAACTTGTTTGTTTACAAAAATCCCTTGCATAGGAAGTGGGTTAGACTTAAATGTGTGTGTGTGTTTGCTTCTTAATGCTCTCTTTCACTTCAATTCATATTCCTGAGTGAGCATCTTCAAAATTATCATGCTCATCTTAATGGCTATAAAGAAAGAGCTTTTTGGGAGACAACCCAATTTGTTTTCTCTTTCAGTTTGTTTTTGTTTCTTTGATTCTTGGAAGTTATTACTTCAGTAATAACCGCTCCTTATCCGTTTTGTTTGGTTTTTGTGTCAAGATCAACCTCTAATGAGAGAGAAGTAATATTTGGGGAAGTTGCTGTCCCGAAACAGATTTTTCTGCTTCACCGTAAAAATTCGTGAGAGATCTCTGTCTGTCGGATTGAGCTATAATTTTTTGTGCTCCTGCCCCAGGTTGTTATTTAACTTTAGTTAGTTTTGCACTTTTTTATTTGAGCAACAGAATATTTTCGAAAAAATTGATCTTTACCTGCTGGTCTGTTTTCACAGATTTTGCCACTCTTGCATTTGCTTCTTTATTCGATTTCCTTTTTGAATTATTTTTGGGTTTTCTGAAGGAATTGCTACAGTAGCTTATGTTTTGATGGTTTTCAGTTGAAGTTGGACTCAAAAGGTTTTATCACTTCACTTATACTAATGTTGCTAATGAGAACTGTGTGGAGTTTTGTGTGAAAGAAATTTCCATGTAGTGGAGATAATGGTGTAATAAGGAAGAGAAGGGTTTTATCACTCAAGTAATAAGTGTATGAAGATGAAGATATCGATGATATTCAAGTGGTGACTCCGTAAGAATCTACTAGATACCAAATTCAGATACCTGCAGAGTCCGCTTTCAAATAGGTAACAGTTCTGGTAAGAAAAGTTCCGCGAAAATACTATCCAACTATATTTTTGCAGTTTTTAGTCAATAAGGAAAGCTACGAAGCGAAAGAGGGATGGAAACGGAGCCAGGGTGTCTCACACCACCCTGTGGCGCGGGCCCACTCCTAGCTGCGCCACCAGGTGGTGTGGCCACCCCAGACTCCGCCTCCGACTCATTTTCTCCCAGTACCTTCCTTTTGATATGAAACTTCATAATATATAATCCCCCGGATCCCCCGAGGTTCATATATCGTGTTTTCATCGTGTTTTCGTTTCGATCTATTTCTGCCAGGACATACTCTTTGAAGGTTTAGAAGCACAATGGTGTTCGCCAAGGATAAAGGGAAGGAGCCTATGGAGAAAGACCTCCAACACACCGAGAAGGAGAAGGAGATCAAGAGTGAAGGTGAAAAGGAGGCAAAGCACACCGGCACTACCATTGCAAGCATTGGAGTGGTGGCGAACCCTGCTAGGATCAGAAGGACTGCACGGATGCAGACTGGGGGAAAACTCCTCGTCACTGTTTGGCTCCACGGTCACTTCCTCCATGCACCAAGAATCCTTTCCATACCCTTATCCATGAGCATCAATACCAGAATATGCCCAAAGGGAAATTACCCTCCAATTGGGATTTGCCTCGTTCTAGCCATGCAGGAAAAGAAGACTTCAAGGAGGAAGAGTGGGGAAAGAATAGCAAGAGCTAGAATTCTCAACCCGACATGATCATGAGCCGCATTGAGCAAAACTCACAGCTGATTCGTAATCTCACCTTCAAGATCGAGGACTTGGGGAAATTGATCAAAGAGCTCATCAATAGGATACCACCACCACCAAAGGAGTAATTCATCATCAGGTTTGCCATCCCCTTGGTTTGTTCCAAGCTTGGGGGAGTGCCGCGGTATCACATCACTATCTTCTATGTTTTTACATTATTAGTAGAGTCATATCATGAATAGAGAAGTTATCATGTAGGATGGTTTACATTATGGAAGTGTCCACTCTCTCGTTAGATATGTATCCCTTGGTGTGAGTTGCCGTTACGGAATATTAATGAGAAGCTCTATCATTTACTATTTTGCATAGCTTATATTAGTTTTCAATTCGTGGTTATATGATTGATCTTGTTGTTAGTATTGGTATCACTTTGGGATCATTGAGTTAATTTAGTTGGTTTTGGCAAACCTGGCTCGGTCAGTAGCACACTATTTTTGAGAGTTGAATGAAAAAGATAGAAGTACTCTAAAGAAAAATAATTTCATCATCTTTCTTTCTTGATTTGCTCATAAGTCTAGTATTATCTAGTTAAGATATTTTGTGCTTCCAAGGAAGATTGCATGTTTGTTTTTATCACTTATATGTTTGTTTGTTTCCTTCAACTCTTGTACTTGCTACCCAGCCTTGCCAGCCAAAAACCTGTACTGAGAGGGAATTCTTCTCGTGCATCCACTCCTTTAAACCAAAACCCATGCCATTTGTGTCCATCATACCTACCTATTAGAATTATTGCTATTCCAAGTAAATTCATGTTTTATCTACCTCCCAAATTAAACTTGTTATGTGAAAATTAGTGATTAAAGCTCTCACAAACTTGATGGCACACTTTACTTTCTCGCATCTAATAAACTTGAACCATTGTGCCCATCTATGTTGCGTATATGCTTGCGCTTTGTGAGTTGGGAATTAGCAGAACCATGCTGTCATGGGGAACGCTTTCAACATTGCACTGGTACTTTGTACCTAGTTGATATCATGTTCTTTTGTCTATGGATGTCGTCGGTGTGAAATGAAAGGGGAGCTTGTAAGTCCATGGAGTTATGCATGTGTGTTAGAGAAATGCCTAGGCCCCTGGTCTAATCCATGCTGACTTGGTGGAAACCTGCAGCGTAACCATAACGAGCATCTATGATGCATTCTTCTTATAAAAAAGAGTCTGATATTGAGAAAAAGAAAAAAGAGATTATGCAAAGAGGAAAGAGAGAAAAAGCACCATATTCCCATGGTAAATAAGAAGATTGCTGAGATGTTTGTTGTCTACTTGCCTTGTAATTTTGATATGGGGATTCTTCCGTATCATCAGGCAAGGGGTACCCCGTTGGTGGTTCTCTATGATACACATATGCTTACGATGACAAGAACTTACCGGTGACTAAACTTGAATAGCATGAGGAGCGGCCCTTGTATTCAAGGGACATGAGATTCTCAATTTAAAACTTGTCAATGCATATCCTCATATTTGATCACTTTAACCTTAATCACCTAAAGATGCCTATGATAGGGGCAATGAGAGCTGAAAGCTAGTAAGTATCATAATTTTTGGGAGCTCTTTATGAGACTTGCAGTCCCTGCTTCCCTCTACGAAGGGCCTTTATTTTACTTTTTAGTCGAGTCAGTAAACCTACCCCTTTCTATCTCAGCAAGTATTTTGAGTTGTTGTGTTTCATTCATTCATATGATGATTTACTCAATCATGTTTCTTATGTTCCTTGTTTTGCACATTGCTCTTATCTGGGTGTTTACTACTTTGAAAGCTATCATTGAAAACCAATTATTTGTGAACTCTAGCAAATTATCAACTATTATTTGACCAAGAGCTAAGTTTGCCATTACCAATTATGATTTACTTCATGTATCTTTATTGTGTTTCCTTTACTCATTGCAAGTTAAGTTATATAATAATGAGTTGTCTTCTATTATGATCTATGTATTGATGAATGTGATGCTTCTTGTCCGTATTCTTGTATCGACTCTTCACTCCATAAACCTGAGGTCATGTTTATTGAGTTCAGTTTCGCTTGGGGACAAGCGAAGTCTAATCTTGGGGGGAGTTGATACGTCCATTTTGCATCACTATTCTATGTCGTAATTCACTGTTATTCATTGATATATTTTGTATTGAGAGGTGATACTTATGTTATTTCATCTGTTTTTGCATGGTTGATGACTTTTGGAGCATGGACCGCTGCAGTCAGGATTCTAATGGAAAAGGTGATGTTTGGAGGCAAAATTCGCGAAGATCAGAAAATCCGGGAAAATATACGGAAAATCCTATTTTTCCAGAAGACGAAGGAAGCCAGAAGGGGGGCTGGAGATGGGCCATAGGGGGCCCACACCACCCCTTGGCGCGGGCCAGCCTAGGCCGCACCACCAGGTGGTGTGGCCACCCTAGTCCACCCCTGACACTCCCCTCTGGCGTATATTATCCTCCCGAAACCCTAAGACTCGAGGAGGGACCACAGAAAGATTCCGCTGCCTCTACGGGGCGGAAAACACCAAGAGAGAAAGATCTCTCCGGCAGACAGATTTTTGCCAGGGGAATTCCTTCCCGGAGAGGGGAGATCGTCGCCATCAACACCACCATCAAGCTGGACTTCATCGGGATCATCATCATTCTCACCACCCTCATCACCATCAGCACCCTCATCACCATCTCCATATTGATGTAATAATTGAGTTGAATCTTGCATAGTTCTTAGGGGAAACTTTCCCGGTGTTGATTACTCTTTGTAGTTGATGCTATTGAGTGAACCATTGAATTATTGTTTATGTTCAGATTGTTATACATCATTATTCCATCTCTGATCATGATCCATATGATGTCTTGTGAGTAGTTCGTTTTGTTCTTGAGGACATGGGAGAAGTCATGTTGTTAGTAGTGGAGTTGTGTTGAGAAAGATTCAATAGTTTGATATTTAAGTTGTGGTGTACTTCTTCTAGTGGTGTCATGTGAACGTCGACTACATGACACTTCACCTATATGGGCCTAGGGAATGCATTGTGTATTTGGCTACTAATCGTAGGGGTTGCCGGAGTGACAGAAACCTGAACCCTTGTTAGGAAACCATTGCACAAGGGACGTAAGGGTCTTAGAGTTTAAAGTTGTGGTTAGGTTTCAACCTTAATTACTTTCTTGTACTTACGGATGTTTGCAAGGGGTATAATCACAAGTATGTGTTAGTCCTAGGAAGGTCGGTACATTAGCATAGGTTCACCCACACAACACTTAGCAAGCTAAAGAAGATTAATCAACTATATGAAGCAAAAGCACTTGACAGTCTTCCCATGTGTCCTCGAGAACGTTTGGTCATCTTAAGTAATACAACCGGCTTGTCCTTTGCTGCATAAAGGATTGGGTCACTTGTTGCATTTATTCCTACTGTCTTTTGTTTACTCGTACTCTGTTTACTTGATTTATCAAAAAAAACCTAAAAATCCATTTGCTAAGTATTTGCAGAGAATTCCTGATCCATATCACTAGCCAGCACCTTCTGCTCCTCGTTGGGTTCGACACTGTTACTTATCGAAAATACTGCGATACACACCCTATACTTGTGGGTCATCATAACCCCCTTCAGAACCTTCTGTTTTGTTACGATGCCCTTTGGGCTCAAAAACGCAGGAGCTACATACCAGCGTACTATGCAGCGCTATCTCCACGACCAAATCGGACGCAATGTACATGCATATGTGGATGATATTGCGGTGATGTCCAAAAAGAAGGAAACCTTAATTTCCGACTTGGAGGAAACGTTCGCCAATCTACGAAAATACAACATAATGCTTAACCTGAAGAAGTGTTTCTTTGGAATACCAGCCAGAAAATTGTTAGGTTTCATCATGTCTCAAAGAGGCATAGAGGTAAACCGAGACAAGATTAAGGCTATACTCAATATTTCTAGGCCAACTCGCTTGAAGGACGTTCAAAGACTAACTGGTTGCATTGTTGCGGTCAGTCGGTTTGTAAGCCGGCTTGGTGAAAGAGCCGTACCACTTTACAAGTTTCTGAAAAAGACCAAAAAGTTTGTTTGGACTAACAAAGCTGAAGTTGCACTGCAAGACCTGAAAGCAGTACTCTCATCTTCTCCGATCCTTGCAGCATCGGAACCACGGGAACCGATGTTGCTTTATCTTGCTGCGACAAACAGAGTCGTCAGTGTCGTCATGGTGGTCGAGAGATCAGAGGAAAATCAAGAACACCTAGTGCAGTATCTGACTCACTATCTCAGTGAGTTCCTAACTTAATCAAAGCAGTGGTATCCACACTATCAAAAGCTGGCTTCTGGTGTGTTCTTTGCATCTCGTAAGTTACAACATTATTTTCAGGAACATCCCATTACCATGGTGAGCATAGATCCCATGAGAGATATAATCAACAACAGCGATGCTAACAGGACATGTCGCAAAATGGGGCATAGAGCTTTTAGCTTTCGACATTGAGTATAAACCTCATATAGCAATCAAATCCCAAATCCTCGCGGACTTTGTCGCTGATTGGACAGAGACAACGGATAACATGACCCTCCCAGAGTCGGAATACTGGACCTTACACTTTGACGGGTCTAAGGCGCTCGGGGGCTTGGGGGCTGGCGTGGTGCTCAAGTCACCCCAAGGAGATAAACTTTTCTACGTGTTGCAGATCCACTTCACGGTGACGAATAACATTGCCGAATATGAAGCACTGCTACATGGAATCCGGATTCCTAAAGATATCGGCATCCGACCCTTGATGTGTTACGGAGATTCAGATTTTGTTACCCAACAAGTGTCGGATATCAGTAATGCGAATAAGCACGTGGCAGCATATAGAGATGTCGTGGATGAACTATCTAATTGTTCGAAGGGTTTGAGGTTCGACACATCCCTCGAATAGAAAATGAGGAAGCAAATGCACTATCTTGAATAGGCTATGTACGGAAAAAGGTCCCGGATGGCGCTTTTTTGGAGCACCTCAAAGTTCCCTCTATAAAAGGAGTAAACCAGGAATATCTGACCAAATCCGACTCACCTTTAATAGCAATTATGGCTATAATTCCCAGCTGGACTCAACCCTACCTTGACTACTTGGTAGATGGCAAATTACCCAAAGACGAAGTTCTGAGCCGGCAGATCATCTGATGAGCAAAAGCCTATACTATAATTAGTGGTGAGCTATATAAGCGGAGTGTGTCTGGGGTCTTTCAGCATTGTGTATCTCCGGAAGAAGGAGTGGATATCTTACGAGAAATCCACGAAGGCGAGTGTGGTCACCATGCTGCAGCCAAATCTTTAGTGGCAAAAGCTTTCCGACATGGTTTTTTCTGGCTTACAGCCAAGGCAGATGCTGAATGGTTGGTCAAGACGTGCAAAGGCTGCCAAAAGTACGCCAAACAAGCTCATGTTCTGGCTGATCAGCTGCGAACAATACCTATAACATGGCCTTTTGTGGTCTGGGGGCTTGGCATGGTAGGTCTGTTTAAATGGGATCCAAGTGGATTTACTCATCTCTTAGTGATGGTGGATAAATTTACAAAATGGATTGAGGCTAAACCCGTCACCAGTTGTGATGGAGCAATAACTAGAAGATTTGTCAAGGATGTCATAATCCGATCGGTTATCCGCATAGCATTATCACGGACAATGGGAGTAACTTCTCTATGGGAGAGCTTGCCGAATTCTGCGATGAACAAAATATCCGGCTTGAAATTGCGTCAGTCGCACATCCACAACCTATGGACAAGTCAAAAGAGCAAATGGTTTAATCCTACAAGGCCTAAAACCAAGACTCGAAGCACCGCTACGACATGTTGCGGGGGCTTGGGCAGAGGAATTACCTTCTGTAATATGGAGCTTGCGAACAACTCCGAACAGGTCAACTGGATACACATATTTCTTCTTGGTCTATGGTGTGCAATAAGTTCTTCCTAGTGATTTGATTCATACTTCTCCTAGAGTTTCCACGT
The DNA here is from genome assembly GCA_910589775.1 of Avena eriantha. NCBI lineage: Eukaryota > Viridiplantae > Streptophyta > Magnoliopsida > Poales > Poaceae > Avena > Avena eriantha. The sequence continues at coordinate 103,291,609 of OU342742.1, forward strand.
ATATTGAAGAGGATTCCAAAATTTCTCGACAAAATGATCTCGACTTAGTCAAAGAAGTTCGCGTTGTTGCTGAGATGAGATCAACATCCTATCAGCAAAAGTTACTCAAGTATCATAGCCGGAGAGTCAGAAACCGGTCTTTCAATAAAGGCGATATGGTTCTCCGGATTGTGCAGAAAAGAAAGCACAAAATTTCCCCAGTATGGGAAGGGCCCTTTTTAGTTAGCCGAGTATTGCACAATGGTTCTTACTATCTAACTAATATGCGGCTAGACAAAGAAATACCTGCTACTCAGAAAAGAAAAAGAGCTGGAGGCAGTACAGACCCGGAAGAATTAGACAGACCATGGAATATTGCTCAGCTACGTCCCTTTTATTCTTAATTTATCTTTCTTTGTAATCATATATGTGTACATGTTCAATGAGAAATAAAGTATTGGTTGCCTAATTTTTCTGAGAAGTTTTATATTACCATCTTATTTTCGAATGATCATGTCACAGTCGAAAATCCCAAAATACTTGAAAGTACTTTATGCTCATGTTTGTTCTGGTTTAGATTTCTGATTTTAAAATTGCTACCTTTGGGTATAAATCTAAATTTTCTAGTTTGTACTTTGGTTAGTTATCTGATTGCCGGATGCGGGCATTTTCCGAGTAGTGAATTTTTGGTACTGGAAACCGTCTTTGTTTCCGAGTTTAAACTGGTTTAGCAATTGAGCTTCGTTGCTCGGCAAAGTTTCCATGTTGAAGGTTGGCTGGCTCACGAAAGGGACAATGCGGAAAGCCAGATAAACAATAAGTATAGACAAAAAACATAAGTGCTTATGCAAACATTTTAGGCACATAAAATTAAAGCCAAAAGTTCTAAATAGAGATAACAAATCTTAGCACCAGCAAAAGTATTACACTACTTATTTATAACCCGAATTGTTTTCAGAATAACACGTTGTTTTTCTGATGCTTTACGATGCAGGGGGAGAGGTAGGAGCTGTCGGCTCACTGCAAACATCAGCCTCACCTTGATATCTGTCCGAGACGTTCAAATCCGAAGCGGTTTGTTTGTTGTCGGAAACTTCAGCCGCTTCTTTGGCAGGCGAAGGAGGCGTCTCCACGCGAGTGAAGAAGGGAGTTTTGTAGCTGGTGAGGTCAGCTACGTGACACTCGTATCCGGCACAGGAGTCCATGATGGCTTTGATGTCTTGCTCCTGTCCGTCTTCATCCACTTTACATTACCCTCTGGTTACTTGCCAGATTTCCATGTTTCCATGGTGGCTCATAACCATGGTGAGAGTGTTCTGCGCTGCGGTTCACGTGTAGGACATGTTCCAGTCCTGGATGAGCTGGGGCATCTCCTTGGCCTTGTCTCGCACTTCAAAGCCATACATTCTATGAATGTCTGGAACCTTGAGAACTTCGCCAATATCCTCCAAGGCTTGGCAAAAATCATGAAGCAAATCACCAACTTGGGTAAGCCAGCTGGTGCGAGACTCGGAGGAGGCAGAATCTAGCAAGTGTAGAGGACCCGCGCATGAATGCAAAAGGTTAGCAACTATATCCGAACTCTAAGAGTTGGAAAAAGCAGAAAGTCAGAAAGAAGTCAACATACCGAAGATGACATCGTCAACTTTGGTCTTCTCTTCCCGGAGACTCTGGAGCTCAGCTCGGAGTGCCTCGGTGATGTCCTTCTCTCTGAACAAAGCATCGTTGATATCCAAGATCCCTTGATCCTGGGTCGTGATCCTTCGATGACATTCTTCGGTGGCTATAGAAGAGGATTCAAGAACTTGAGCAATGCTCCGCTCATGATTCGCCTTTAGTTGGTCCAACTCACAACGTAAGTCGGAGTTCTCCACCTCCAGGGTCTTAAGATTTTTGGCTTCTTCAATCATAGCACATGATTGCTTCACTAGTGCTATAAGAAAAAATACCAAACAGTTGAATAAAAAGTTCGACTATGATCTAAATAGCAAGGTTCAAAGCCTGAAATGTTTACCTTCAGCCTTGTCCCTTGACACTTTAACTTAGCATTTTCAAGCCGAAGAGCTTTAATCTCTCTCCGCTTATTGCAGATATTCTTCAACAATTCCTAGTTATATGAATTAACTTTCTGTAAGTCAGAATACCTAGAGTCAGAAGTCTACTAAAGACTCGGGCTAATATTTTAACTAATATCAGCACGAGCCTTGGGGCCACACTAGCATGGAACATCAAAAATTATAGATACGTTTGCAACGTATCAGCCATCCAGCAGTGAACTAAGTCAGACCCCTTAAGGCCCTTGTGCTTCATCAGATATTCAATCCGCCTCTTAGCAAGAAGCAGATCGTCACTGAGAGTCGGCGCATCTACGTCTCAAGACTCTTGGGGCATGGCGGCACCATCGACAAAAGCCGACAAAGCAGTAGCTTTGCCGGGAGCGGGAATATCCTTATGATAAAAGAAGGTGGACGGCCATTGTTTCACCGACTCATTGGCCCTAATCCGAGGATAGACGCTCTCTCTCCTAACGAAAAACTAATGGCTCCGATAATGTATGGATTACCAGCTGTGATAGAGTTTCTCCGGATATGAAAATAAAACTGAAAAAGAGTGAGACTCGGCCTAATGCTGAGGTACCCCTCACACAAAGAAACGAAAGAGCTCATCTCTAAGAGTAAGTTCCGGGGGAGATAATGGAGTTGAACTCCGTAGTGATCTATAACCTCAGAAAAGAAATCTGAGGGAGGGAAACTCAAACCTCTGTCGAGGTGGGTGCCGAAGTGTACCCTCTCGTCGGCACAAGGAGTAGGGATGGTCTGGCTATAGCCGCTCCGCTGGTCGCCGGCACGGAGGAGTCCTTCGTTTTCCATGATGCGGAGCTTGGCGTCATCCAAGATGCACATGATCTAGACCCTGCGGTGGCTCTCCTTCTCCGTTGCCGATGTCGTCGTTGCCGTCACCACCGCACCGGAAGATGAGCTCTCAGCCATTTTTTGGTGGGCCGGTGACCTAGGATGGGCGGCGCTAGAAGATTTTGGGAGGCAAAGGAGCTCTATGTTCATGTGAGGCGTTGCAAGGAAGGAAACAACGCAAATGTTGGTGAAGAGAAGAGGGAGAGAATCTTATCCCCTTATATCCTTCGTCTGTGCCAAGATTCTTGCAATGTGTACAGTAACCGTGCCACGCGTCATGGAAGGAGCTGGGTAACCCCACGGGATGATTACGCCGCCTCAGTTTCTGCGCACGCATTAAAACGATGCCTCGGTTCCACAAAAGGCGGACCTACCAACGGTCGTGATGACGGGAATGCCTGTCAGTGACGTGACTTGACCATGACTGGTGTCAAGTTACATCAGAGACCAAGTTCCGGCTTAGTTTGAATTTCAAGATGGAAAACCGAATAATGTATTCATAGGTCCGACTCAATTTGAGACCCGGATCCAATCCTTTCTTTTGAAGTTTAAGGAAGCCTTCAAGATTCTGCAAGCCGAAGATCAAGCTAGACGATGATGAAATCTGACTCTAGATCTTGGAGGCTTCGGGGGCTATTGTTGGGGATATAATTTTCGGGTATCCTCACTGTGCCAGGGTGGCCCACTTCAGGTTAGAGCTTTGCTTCAAAGGCAGCCCAGTCAGGGAGAAGCGACGGAGTCTAGTCTGGCTACGGGAAGGCCAAGAAGACTTACCGACATAGGCATGTTATGTTACTTGTAGTTCAAGATGTACTCTGTAACCGACTCTTAGTCATAGTCGGATAGATTTCTCCTGTAAACCCTAGTCTGGATATCTATATAAGCCGTCCTAGGGTAAGCCTTTAGGGCACCCTCACAATAGGCTACAATCTCAACTCGCACCGGCAAAACCCTTGTAACCCATATTCCGGCTATGCTGTATTATTGGATTGCTAGTAGGAGTAGGATCCGTCCAAAGCCAGCGGATTCGAACTTGGGTAAACTTGTGCGCTCACCGTCCTAGAATACCATACGTCTCACACCCCTCTCTTCCACACGCCTCGAGGACCCCCTCATGGCGTACTTGTCATCAATCCGATGACACACACGATGATCTCAAGATTAGGTACTCAAGGCGCCACAATCGACATCACCTCCGTACTCGGTCACCTGTGTAGCTCATTTACATCATCCACGCCCTCGGTCCAGCAGGGCAGCAGACGAAGGGATCCGCCGAAAACTCCTACTCCACTTCTCTAAGTGTAGACTTTGAACTATTTTGCAGCAGAGCTTCGCTAAGCAATGGCAATGGTGGAGCAACAAGGGAGGGAGAAGAGGGCACTCAAGTGTCTAAAGGAAGAGAGGAGGAGTTGCCACCTTTTATAGGAGAGTCGGGGGCAGCCCCTAGGGGGGTGCCGGCCCCTAGAGGTGCCACCTCTCCCTCTTCATGGTGGTAACCCTCTCCATCAAGTAGGTAACCCCCTCTCTTATTTTCCTTTTTAATTGCATGACATTCATAACAATTAAACGATACTTACAGAATTAATAAAAAAAGGTTACTTATTTAATATTTGTTAATTCATTCAATTAACAAACATTAATAGTTACCCCTTGTCTTATTTCGATATTCTGAAATAGTTTCTGCGCTTTTTCGAAATAACCCCTTTGTTGTTCAATAATTCAGTCGGAGTTCCAAATCCACTCAAAACGCATGAGCAAACCTTAAGTGTGTCACCCTACGGTTCGTGAATAACATGTACATGATCGAGACACCTCTTCGATCAATAATAATCAGTGGGATCTGGAAATCTATGATGAATCCCACTTACTCAATGGTGAATCTAGTGATCATGTGAACCTTTTTCGTAGTAACCAATTCCTTTTGTCTCGCGATATTTACTTGTCTGAGATCCGATAATTTGGTATCATCCATACCTAGTTTGATCTTGTTGCCAACAATTACTCTTTTACTCGTTCCGTGGTAAAACATTCCTTATGATCAAATCACTTGCTTGCAAGCTGTTATCTATGTGATATCACCGAGAGGGACGAGAGTATATCTCTCCGTCATCAGGATGGAAAAATCCCAATCTTTATCCATGAGCCTCAACCAACACTTTCTAGGTACCCAACGACATCTTTATTATCACCCTATTACGGTGTGCCGTTTGATGGAATCAAAGTACTCGTCCGGTGTTAGTGGTTGACGTGATATCATGGTCTAAGGATTAGTGTTACTTCGAGTGATATTGATATGGCAGTATAAACTTTAATAACATGATCGTATTGCTATACCTACTGTGGGGAATGTTCATCACATCATTCTCCAATGACATGACCTTGTTATTAACAACATCCAATGTTCATGATCAGGAAACCTTGATCATCTGTTAATCAACAAGCTAGTATAATGAGAGGCATCACTAGGAACCTTTTCTTTGTTTATTAAACACACATGTATTAACGTTTCCGGTTAGCACAACTATAGCATGAGAAATAAACATTTATCATAAACATGGAATAATATAATAATCACTTTATTATTGCCTATTGGGCATATTCCCTTCAGATTCCACTACTCCCAAGGTCGTCGACACTTAGCTTATGGCAAGAAGCTCCAAGGAGGTGTGCGATGTGGAGTGTGGGGATGAGTAGAAGGTGGTGGGTGTGGCTAGTTTTTTTTATACCTAACCTAGGTCACTACTCACCTACGACTATACCAAGGACTACACTGATGACTTTCCTACTCCAAAGCTCGCTAGCTCTTGTCTTATGGCAAGGATCTCCAAGGTAATCCCTTCCCTTCCATATCTCTCTATAATCTTGGATGATCATGATAGTAATAATGATACTGACAATGATGAATTTGATGAAAACTATATACAACAAATGTATAAAATTATGATGTCTCTTCCTAGTAATGCTCGTGCTAGAGTCAAGCAATTAATGGACCCTGCCAATTCATGTGATGATACCATTGATATCTTGGAATCTCATATTTATGATGAGAAACAGAGACTCAATCTCCTTAAGCAAGAGCTAAGCGAGGAAAAGAACACCACCTCACTTCTCAAACAACGAATTAAACCGTTTGAACTTGATAAGGCAAAAGATGTGGATACTCTTGATAGAGCTATTTCATTGTCCCAAGAGCTTGATGAATCAAAGAAGGAACTTGAGATTGCTCATGCTTCTCTCACCAATGACCTTGATCTCCTTGAGAAAGCTAATTTTCTTGTCAAGTGTGAGCTCATAAAGCTTAGGGAGAATCATGATCAACTTTGAGTATCTTATGAAAAGGCTCTTGGTACATTGAAGGATCCAATTATTGTTGGAAATGTTGCTTATGCCTCTAACTCTACCTTGGATCAATATCTCCTCCTTAAGGAAAATAAAAAGTTGAAGGAACAACTGTTGGGTTCGTAGCATGGAAAACAAAAAAATTCTACCGCAAGAATGAACAAAACCCAGATCTAATCTAGATAAAAGCCAAGATCTAATCTATTAGACATGTGCAACGAGATAGATCTGTACTAACCCTTGTAGACCCGAAAGCGTTACGAGATTGGATCTCGTGGTTGATGTAGTCGATCACTTGCCGATCTCAAGATCGAGTGGACGATCCTTCCGCCGCTGCGTTCCGGCAGCGCTTCCGCAGTCGGTCACACGTGCGGAGTCGAAGAAGACCTTCCTCTCCTCGTTCCAGCGAGCAGCGGAGGTAGTAGATCTTCTCCACGGAATCCCAGCAGCACGACGGCGTGGTGGTGGTGGTGGAGTAGAGAATTCTACAGGGCTTCGCCTAAGCCTGAGCAGAAGGAAGGAGGAGGAGAGAGGCGGCTAGGGGCAAGAGTGGAGGAGCAAGGGGGTGGCGCCTCCACCCCTCTATATATAGAGGGAGGGGTGCGGCCTAGGATTCCCACCCCTAGGCCCACCCCCTAGGGCCGGCACAAAAGGGAGCTTGGGGGAGAGTCCTTCCCCCCAAGTTTCCCTTTTAAATTTCCCTTTATCCTTTTATCCTTTCTTGGTTTTCAAGTAAACTCCAAAAAATCTTCTAGAACCTTCCGGAACATTCCGAAACCTTCTAGAATCCCCATAAAAATACTCCGGAACATTTCCTAACTTAGAAAATGATCTCCATTATATGAATCTTATTCTCCAGACAATTCCAGATCTCCTCGTGATGTCTCAGATCCAATCCGGGACTCCGAACAACATTCGGTCTCCAACGCATATTCCATATCTACCTAAACAGCATCGAACCTTAAGTGTGTCACCCTATGGTTCGTGAATATGTAGACATGATGGAGACACCTCTCCGATCAATAACCATCAGCGGGATCTGGAGATCCATAATGGCTCCCACATACTCAACGATGACTTCGTGATCGATAGAACCATTAACATACGAAACCAATTCCCTTTGTCACGCGATACTCTACTTATCCAAGGTTTGATCGCCGGTATCTCCATACCTAGTTCTACCTCGTTACTGACAAGTACTCTTTACTCGTTCCATGATATATCATCCCTTGTGACCTAGTCACATGCTTGCAAGCTAACTAGATGATATTCCACCGAGAGGGCCCAGAGCATATCTATCCATCATATGGATGGACAAATCCCAATCTTGGTCCATGCGCTTCAACACATACTTTCAGAATACCCAACGACACCTTTATAACCACCTAGTTACGAAGTGGTGTTTGATGCCATCAAAGTACCCATCCGGTGATGGTGATTAACATAACCTCATGGTTGAAGGATTAGGTTACTATGCATTTGAAAGCTTGTAGCAATACAAACTTAATGACTTGATCTTATGCTACACTTACTACGGGTGTGTGTCCATCAAATCATTCTCCTAATGATATAACCTTGTTATTAATGACATCCAATGTCCATGACCAGGAAACCATGATCATCTATTAATCAACAAGCTAGTTCAACAAGAGGCTTACTAGGGACTCTTTTACGTTTACAAAACACACATGTATTAGCGTTTCCTTATAATACAATTATAGCATGGGATCTAAACAATTGTCATAAATACAAAGATATAATAATAACCACTTTTATTATTGCCTCTTGGGCATATCTCCAACAACAACTTGAGAAGGATCATCTCACACCTACTTGCACCAGAGTCAATAATCTAGATTACATGGTAATATACCTAACACCCATGGCGTTCTGGTGTTGGTCATGCTTTTCCCTAGGGAGAGGTTTAGTCAACGGATCTGCCACATTCAGATCAGTGTGTACTTTTCAAATCTTTATGTCACCATCTTGGACATACTCGCGAATAGCATGGAAACGTAGTTTGATGTGCTTCAGCTTGCTATGTGACCTTGGCTCCTGTGCATTAGCTATGGCACCTGTGTTGTCACAGTAGATGGCCATCGGGTCCAATGCACTAGGAACCACGCCAAGTTCAGTAATGAATTCATTCATCCATATGGCTTCTTGTGCAGCCTCCGAAGTAGCTATGTATTCCGATTCAGTTGAAGATTTCGCCACAACTCTTTGCTTTGCACTCCTCCAGCTCACTGCAGCACCATTCAAAATAAATACATATCCCGACTGTGACTTTGAGTCATCCGGATCGGTGTTCCAACTAGCATCGGTGTAACCGTTTACAACAAGTTGTTCATCACCTCCATAAGAAAGAACCATATCCTTAGTCCTCTTCAGGTATTTTAGGATATTCTTGACCGCTGTCCAGTGTTCCATTCTAGGATCACTTTGATATCTGCTAGTCAAACTAACAGCATGTGCTATATCCGGTCTTGTACACAGCATGGCATACATGATAGAACCTATGGCCGAGGCATAGGGAATATTATTCATCTTTTCTCTATCTTCTGCCGTAGTTGGACTTTGAGTCTAACTCAAGGTCTTACCTGACAACATGGCACGAACCCTTTCTTGCTCTCTTCCATTCTAAACTTCTTTAGAACTTTGTCTAAGTATGTACTTTGTGAAAGCGCTATTAGGCGTCTTGATCTATCTCTATAAATCTTGATGCCTAGAATATATGCCGCTTCGCCAAGATCCTTCATTGAAAAACTATTATTCAAATAGGCTTTGACACTATTAAGAAGTTCTATATCATTCCCAATCAACAATATGTCATCTACATATAGTACTAGGAATGCTACAGAGCTCCCACTCACTTTCTTGTAAATACAAGCTTCTCCATAAGTTTGTATAAATCCAAAGTTTTTGATTACTTTATCAAAACGTTGATTCCAACTCCGGGATGCTTGCTTCAGTCCATAAATGGAGCGCTGAAGTTTGCATACCTTGTCAGCATCTTTAGGATCAATAAAACCCTTGGGTTGTACCATATACAACTCTTCCTCAATGTCTCCATTAAGGAACGCCGTTTTGACATCCATCTGCCAAATCTCATAATCGAAATATGCAGCAATTGCTAACAAAATCCTCACAGACTTTAGCTTCGCTACTGGTGAGAATGTCTCATCGTAGTCAACTCCTTGAATTTGTCGGAACCCTTTCGCGACAAGTCGAGCTTTATGGACGGTAGCATTACCATCAGCATCTGTTTTTCTCTTGAAAATCCATTTGTTCTCGACAGCCTTACGGCCATCCGGTAAGTCCACCAAAGTCCACACTTGGTTTTCGTACATGGATCCCATTTCGGATTTCATGGCTTCTAGCCATTTGTCGGAATCTAGGCTCACCATAGCTTCTTCATACGTCGCAGGGTCATCAGTGTTGTCCACCAACATGACGTTCAAGGCAGAGTCATACCAATCAGGAGTGGTACGAACCCTCGTTGACCTGCGAGGTTCAGCAGTGACTTCGTTCGAAGTTGCATGATCACCATCATTAGCTTCCTCTCCAATTGGTGCAGGCGGCACAAAAACATCTTCCGGTGCTGCGCTACTCTCAAATCCGAGAGAAGGTTCGATAACCTCATCGAGTTCTACTTTCCTTCTAGTCACTTCCTTCGAGAGAAACTCCTTCTGAAGAAAGGATCCATTCTTGGCAACAAAAACTTTGCCTTCGGATCTATGATAGAAGGTATACCCAATTGTTGCTTTAGGGTATCCTATGAAGACGCATTTCTCCGCTTTGGGTTCAAGCTTATCAGGTTGTAACTTCTTTACATATGCTTCGCAACCCCAAACTTTAAGGAACGACAACTTAGGTTTCTTACCAAACCACAATTCGTACGGTGTCGTTTCAACGGATTTAGATGGTCCCTATTTAAAGTGAATGCGGCTGTCTCTAATGCATAGCCCCAAAACGATAGCGGTAAATCTGTAAGAGACATCATAGACCGAACCATATCTAAGAGACTTCGATTACGACGTTCGGACACACCATTACCTGTGGTGTTCCCGGCGGTGTCAACTACGAAAGTATTCCACATTTCTTTAAATGCATGCCAGACTCATAACTTAGATATTCACCTCCGCGGTCAGAACGCAGAAACTTAATCTTCTTGTTACGATGATTTTCCACTTCACTTTGAAATTCCTTAAACTTCTCGAAAGTTTCGGACTTATGTTTCATAAAGTAGACATACCCATATCTACTTAAGTCATCCGTGAAAGTGAGAACATAACGATATCCACCACGCGATGCTACACTCATTGGAGCGCACACATCGGTATGTATTATTTCCAATAAGTCTGTAGCTCGCTCCATTATTCCAGAGAATGGAGTCTTAGTCATTTTTCCCATTAGACATGCTTCGCATCTTTCAAGTGATTCAAAATCAAGTGATTCAAGAAGTCCATCAGAATGGAGTTTCTTCATACGCTTCACTCCAATGTGACCAAGACGACAGTGCCACATGTATGTAGAATTATCATTCAATTTTGTTCGTTTAGCATCTATGTTCTGAACATGTGTATCACTACTATCGAGATTCAGTAAGAATAAACCATTCATCTCAGGTGCATTACCATAAAAGATATTACTAATATAAATCGAACAACCTTTATTCTCGGACTTAAAAGAGTAACTGTCTTGCAATAAACAAGATCCAGATATAATGTTCATGCTTAACGCAGGCACCAAATAATAATTATTCAAATTTAAAACTAATCCCGAAGGTAGATGTAGAGGGAGCGTGCCGACGGCGATCACATCAACCTTGGAGCCATTTCCAACGCGCATCGTCACCTCGTCTCTCGCCAGTCTTCGCTTATTCCGCAGCTCCTGTTTCGAGTTACAAATATGAGCAACCGAACCAGTATCAAATACCCAGGAACTACTACGATTACTAGTAAGATACACATCAATAACATGTATATCAAATATACCTTTCTTCTTGATGTTGCCGTTCTTCAGATCCGCCAGGTACTTGGGGCAGTTACGCTTCCAGTGACCAGCACCCTTGCAGTAGAAGCATTCAGTTTTAGGCTTTGGACCAGCCTTGGGCTTCTTAGCAGGTGCGGCAGCTTTCTTGTCGTCCTTCTTGAAGTTGCCCTTGTTCTTAGGCTTGCCTTGTCTCTTGAAATTGGTGGTCTTATTGACCATCAACACTTGGTGCTCCTTCTTGATCTCCACTTCAGCAGTTTTCAGCATGGACGATAGTTCAGGCAACGTCTTGTTCATGCAGTGCATATTGTAGTTCATCACAAAGTTCTTATAACTCGGTGGCAGTGATTGGAGGACACGGTGAATCCCTAACTCATTAGGAATCATTATCCCCAACTCTTGGAGCTTGTTTGCGTGCCCAGACATGGTGAGCACGTGCTCGCTAACGGAGCTACCCTCTTCCATCTTACAGTTAAAGAACTTTTCGGAGGCCCCATAGCTCTCCATGGCCGCGCGAGTCTCAAAAATCATCTTGAGCTCCTTAATGATCTCGAACGAGTCATGGTGCTCAAAGCGCTTCTGAAGCTCCGCTTCTAAACCATACAGGATGGCACACTGAACTATGGAGTAATGATTTTTCCGAGTGGCGTAAACATTCTTTACGTCATCGGTGGCATCTTCTGCAGGTGGGTCACCTAGTGGTGCTTCGAGCACATAGGTCAACTGACCAGCCCTGAGGACGATCTTCAGTCCACGGAACCAGTCCGTGAAATTGCTTCCATTGTTCTTAAACTTTTCTTTCTCTAGGAACGCATTGGAATTGATGGAGGGGGTCGCCATAATCTACAACAAATTTGCAAGTAGTTTAGACTAAGTTTATGATGAATTGAGTTCAATTTTAATTCTTAAATTAACTAGGTGAACTCCCACTTAAAACAACATCCCTCACATTGTCTTAGTGATTACACGAACCAAGTCCACTACACCAAGTCCGAATCTTCACGAGAGAAGATGTAGTTTCGTCGGCGAACAATCTTCATGTTCATCATATCATTTATATGACGCATGCTCTACCTTTCGGTATTTCCGTGTTCCGAGACCATGTCTGTACATGCTAGGCTCGTCAAGATTAACCTTAGTTTCCGCATGTGCAAATCTGGCTTGCACCCGTTGTATGCACACGTAGAATCTATCACATCCGATCATCACGAGATGCTTCGAAATGACGAGTCTTAGCAACGGTGCCAACTAAGGGCGAACACTTTATTACTTGATATTTAGTGAGAGGGATCATCTTATAATGCTACCGTCGCGATCTAAGCAATACAAGATGCATAAAGGATTAACATCACAGGCAATTCATAATTAGTGTGATATGATATAGCCCTTTCTTCTTGTGCCTTTGATCTCCATCTCCAAAGCACGGACATGATCTCCATCATCACCAGCATTGCGTCAAGGTCAGTGGCGCCGCTTCATGGGTGTCCATCATCACTAGCAAATATTACAACTACTTGGAATAAAGCCATTACAAGATGAATAGACACGCAGGTCTTAACAGAATTAAAGACAACCATTAGGCTCCTGCCGGTTGCCATATTACAACAAGGATCATTGCATACATCAAATATAATCATAATCACATGATGGCCATATCACATCACAAAACCCCTGCAAAAACAAGTGAGATGCCTCTAATTTTCTTTGCATGTTTTATGTGGTTTGGGGCTTTTGAATAAGAACGGATCTTACCTACGAAACTGAACCACAATGTTGATACAAGTGCTATCAAGTGCAAAGTGTAAATTGGATCTATACTATGGTGAGAGAGACAGACACCCGCAAAGCCACTTGTGCAAAGCAAGTTACACGTCAAGCGTGGAGCAAGTCTCATGTGCGATGACATGTAAGGTTATCCCGAGCCGCTTCATCCCACCATACCGCAAGATGCAAAGTACACAAAGAAAAAGACGGCACGAGCACCAACGCCCACAAAACCATTGTGTTCTACTCGTGCAACAGATCTACGCATAGATACGGCTCTAATACCACTGTTGGGTTCGTAGCATGGAAAACAAAAAATTTCTACCGCAAGAACGAACAAAACCCAGATCTAATCTAGATAAAAGCCAAGATCTAATCTATTAGACATGTGCAACGAGATAGATCTGTATTAACCCTTGTAGACCCAAAAGCGTTACGAGATTGGATCTCGTGGTTGATGTAGTCGATCACTTGCCGATCTCAAGATCGAGTGGACGATCCTTTCGGCGCTGCGTTCCGGCAGCGCTTCCGCAGTCGGTCACACGTGCGGAGTCGAAGCAGACCTTCCTCTCCTCGTTCCAGCGAGCAGCGGAGGTAGTATATCTTCTCCACGGAATCCTAGCAGCACGACGGCGTGGTGGTGGTGGTGGAGTAGAGAATTCTGCAGGGCTTCGCCTAAGCCTGAGCAGAAGGAAGGAGGAGGACAGAGGCGGCTAGGGGCAAGAGTGGAGGAGCAAGGGGGTGGCGCCTCCACCCCTCTATATATAGAGGGAGGGGTGCGACCTAGGGTTCCCATCCCTAGGCCCACCCCTAGGGCCGGCGCAAAAGGGAGCTTGGGGGGAGAGTCCTTCCCCCCCAAGTTTCCCTTTTAAATTTCCCTTTATCCTTTTATCCTTTCTTGGTTTTCAAGTAAACTCCAAAAAATCTTCTAGAACCTTCCGGAACATTCCGAAACCTTCTAGAATCCCCATACAAATACTCCGGAACATTTCCTAACTTAGAAAATGATCTCCATTATATGAATCTTATTCTCCGGACAATTCCTGATCTCCTCGTGATGTCTCAGATCCAATGCGGGACTCCGAACAACATTCGGTCTCCAACGCATATTCCATATCTACCTAAACAGTATCGAACCTTAAGTGTGTCACCCTACGGTTCGTGAATATGTAGACATGATGGAGACACCTCTCCAATCAATAACCATCAGCGGGATCTGGAGATCCATAACGGCTCCCACATACTCAACGATGACTTCGTGATCGATAGAACCATTAACATACGAAACCAATTCCCTTTGTCACGCGATACTCTACTTATCCAAGGTTTGATCGTCGGTATCTCCCTACCTAGTTCTACCTCGTTACTGACAAGTACTCTTTACTCGTTCCATGATATGTCATCCCTTGTGACCTAGTCACATGCTTGCAAGCTAACTAGATGACATTCCACCGAGAGGGCCCAGAGCATATCTATCTGTCATATGGATGGACAAATCCCAATCTTGGTCCATGCGCTTCAACACATACTTTCAGAATGCCCAACGACACCTTTATGACCACCCAGTTACGAAGTGGTGTTTGATGCCATCAAAGTACCCATCCGATGATGGTGATTAACATAACCTCATGGTCGAAGGATTAGGTTACTATGCATTTGAAAGCTTGTAGCAATACGAACTTAATGACTTGATCTTATGCTACACTTACTACGGGTGTGTGTCCATCACATCATTCTCCTAATGATATAACCTTGTTATTAATGACATCCAATGTCCATGACCAGGAAACCATGATCATCTATTAATCAACAAGCTAGTTCAACAAGAGGCTTACTAGGGACTCTTTTACGTTTACAAAACACACATGTATTAGCGTTTCCTTATAATACAATTATAGCATGGGATCTAAACAATTGTCATAAACACAAAGATATAATAATAACCACTTTTATTATTGCCTCTTGGGCATATCTCCAACAACAACTTGAGAAGGATCATCTCACACCTACTTCCAAGGGCAAGATCCTTGATGAGATTATTACTCATCAAAAGGTGAGAGCTCCAAAGCAAGGTATGGGGTTTGACCCCAAGAACAATAAGAATGGTGCAAACCCACCTAAGAAGATCAACTTTGTGTAAGAAGGGAACAAGGTGGTTGACCAAGCCAATCAGAATATTGTGAATGGGGGAGCCACAAGAGGTAACCCCAATCATAAATTTGCAGGATAATCTAATCCATCCTATGTGCTATGTAAGGGCACTCAAGGGGATGTATATGCCAAATATGTTGGCCCTCGCAATGGTTATTCTTATAGATGGTACTCAATTTGGGTTCCAAAAGATCTTGTTGCTAATGCTAGGGGACTCATTACTCAGTGGTTCCTAAATCAAGGAATTGACTTTGTAGGGATATGCCTCTGGTGGATCAAAGTGGGTGTTTGATAGTGGATGCACCAATCATATGGACGGAGGTAGAAGTGCACTTGACCAATTCATCCATGATGTCAAGTAAATGTCAAGCATCACTTTTGGAGACAACTCTATTGGAAAGGCACTAGGTTATGGAAAGTTGGTGGTCTCCAAGGCTTTGACCCTAGAGACCGTCATGCTTGTTTAAAACCTTGGCTACAACTTTCTTTGAATTAAACATCCTGCGGATGCCGGTTATGATTCTATTTTTCTAGAACATTTGTGGAAGTCTTTAGGAGTGATAATCTTGGTCCTTGTTGGATATGTGGAAGATGACCTTTATGTGGTCGATCTCTCGAAAGAGAGCCCATATTTTCCTACATGTCTAATGTCCAAGGTTGACAAGGGATGGCTTTGGCATAGCCGCCTTGGCCACGTCAACATGAGAAATCTTAAACTAATCCTAAAGGGTGAGCATATTGTTGGACTAACCGGTGTCTATTTTTAGAAAGATCTTGTGTGTAGTGCTTGCATCTCCGGGAAGCAATGTGGGAAGAGTCATCCTTCCATTTACAAGGTGGCCACCTCAAGGCCTTTGGAGCTCCTCCACTTGGATCTCTTTGGGCCATCAACATATGATTCTCTTGGTGGAAGGAAGTATGGACTTGTCATCGTTGATGACTATTGAAGATACACTTGGGTCTTCCTCCTCAAGTTAAAGGATGATACCTACAAGGAATTCATGATCTTTTCCAAGCAAGCTCAATGTACCCATGAAGAGGAGATCCAGACCATTAGGACCGACAATGGCACCGAATTCAAGAACTACACTATGCAAGAGTTTTTTCAAGATGAGGGGATCAAGCATGAATTCTCAGCTCGCTACACCCCTCAACAAAATGGTGTTGTTGAAAGGAAGAACCAGACTATCATCAATATGGCAAGAACATTGTTGAGTGAATTCAAGTCACCCCATAACTTTTGGGGAGAAGCCATTGCCACTACGGTTCACTACACGAACTGGCTCTTCCTCCGATCTCCTTTCTTCATGACTCCATACAATATACTCACAAAGAACAAGCCCAACTTCAACTACTTCCACGTATTTGGGTGCAAGTGCCTGTCAAGAATAAGAAAGAAAAGCTTGGTAAATTCAAATATAGAACTATAGAGGGTATCTTTGTTGGTTATGCATCAAACTCACATGCCTATAGATACTACAACAAAACCAATGGTTGTGTTGAAGTATCTTGTGACATGTAGTATTTAGAGAATAATGGCTCCCAAGAGGGCAAGTTGTTTCACGTGATGTAGGTGATGGAGATTCTTCCCAAGTCATCAAGTTGATGGGAATTGGGCATATCTTGCCCACCGAATCTCATATTCATGATCAAGAAGATGATGGGGAAATAAAGCCCAACCCAAGAAGAGCCTATATCTTCTCAAGTTGAACCATCATGTGCACTACAAGATGAACAACTCTATAAATAAGTATCACAAACCAAAGAAAAAGAACCAAGCCCTCAACCCATTTAGCAAGACCAAGAAGAATAACAAGTTTCTCTATCTCAAGGTCAAGCTCAAGATGTTGTCAATGATCAATGACAGTAAAAATATGTGTGTTGATCATGAAGGCACAATCGAGAAGGTCAAGGACACCTCCATTGCAAGTGGCATTCAAGTCAACAATACCCTTGGAAGCATATCAAGAGGGATCGAGACTCACAACAATAATAAGCATCTCACAACCTTTTGTGGACATCATGCCTTTGTGTCTAACTTTGAGCCACTCAAGGTCCATGAAGCTTTGGAGGATCCGGATTGGGTCATTGCCATGCAAGAAGAACTTAGTGCTTTCACCCGCAATGAAGTTTGGTCCCTTATGGAGAGGCATAAATATCATCGCATCAATGTAATTAGGACCAAGTTGGTGTTCAAGGACAAGAAAGTTGAGAACGGAACCGTCACAGGAAACAAAGCAAGGTTAGTGGCGCAAGGGTATGCCCAAATAGATGGTATATGAGGACACCTTTGTGCCTGTTTCTCGCCTTGAAGCTATTCATATCTTTCTTGCATATGCATCTTTTCATAACTTCAAGCTTTATCAAACGGATGTGAAAAGTGCATTTTAAAATGGTCCCTTGAATGGTTGCATATGTTGCTCAACCACCGGGTTTCGAAAACACACGCTATCCCAACCATGTATATCTACTCCATAAGGCTCTCTACGGACTAAAGCAAGCTCCTCGTGCTTGGTATGAGCACCTTAGGGATTTCTTACTCATGGATGGGTTTAGCATGGGTAAGGTCGATTCCACCCTTTTCACCAAACGAGTTAAAGGGGTGGCTTATTCATTGTTCAAATGTATGTTGATGATATTATCTTTGGTGGAGCTAACGAATCATGTTAAGTGTTGGAATGTGTGCTCGTTTTCAATCCACTCCCAAGGTGTGCCATTTGATGGAGGTTAAATAGATTTTTAGGAATCTTGTTGTCACTCCTAGACTCGGGATTTACTATCCAAAGGGGTCAACCTTTGAGTTTGTTGGCTATTCAGATGCTGATTGGGCCGGTGATAAGGTTGAACGGAAGTCGACCTCCAGGGTTTGCCAATTCATTGGTCGTTGGTGAGTTGGTCATCCAAGAAACAAAACTCCACCGCCCTATCCACTGGTGAAGTTGAATACATATCCGCGGCATCTTATTGCGCTCAATTGTTATGGATAAGACAAACCTTGAAATACTATGATGTGTATCTTGGTATGGTCCCTCTTCTATGTGACAATGAAAGCATAATAAAGATCGCCAATAACCTCGTCCAACATTTTGCACCAAAGATATTGACATATGCCACCACTTCCTACATGACCATGTAGCAAATGGTGACATAAATCTCACTCATGTGGGAACGATGTTCCATTGGCGGATATTTTCACGAAACCTTTGGATGAAGCCTGTTTTGTCATGTTGAGGCGAGAACTAGGTATCTAGATCCTAAAAACTTGGATTGATTTACTTCTTGCACTATATTCTTGCTCTTAACATGCTATGTAGCCTAGTCGCATGGCACATGTGTAGATAGTCATCTTACCATGCCTTGGTTCGATGCATACCTATGTGTGTGATATAAATTGATCTCGTGTCATGATATGGGTCCAAGAAGCTATCTTTGAAGCACCATTGCATGTGTTCTTAAACATAGGGGAGAAATCTCTCGGGAAACACTTATCTCTTGTGTATTGTGAGAATTGGTTCTTGATGTTTTTGATCCTATACCCATTGTTGCTATTCGTATCTTATTTGTTCTCTCTCCAATGGGTATAGCTAGAATTGTTGCTATTTGCATCTCATGTACATGTCACAAAGATTCTCCATGGAAGAAAAAATACCAAATTTTCACATCAAAAGGGGTTGTTTTTAGCCTTCCAGCTAGTTTTGGCCGGCACTTCGGCACCGCCGGGCCTGTCGCCGAACCAACAGTGGGCAGCCGGTTTGAAACCCCCATATACCAAACTGGTATACTGACTACTAGTTCGGCAGGGCGCCGATTCATCCGGCGCGGCGCCAGGTTAGTCCAGCGTACAGCTCGGCTCTGTCGGTTTTACTGCTGATTTGCAAAAGCAAATCCAACCCTTGTCTTTCCAGGCACAGGATGTTGGTTGGATCCCTGTTCATTCTTCCCTTGTGTCCTCTCCTCCATTGCTGCCACCACAAGCTCCTCCACCCCCTCCCTTGCCTTCCCCACCCAACCAATCTCTCACAAACTCCCCATATTTATAGATTGGGTGATTGCAAGGCCTTCCACCGAAGGAAATCTTTTGATTTGGACCGCATTGGGAGATCCTGGATTTTTTCAAGTTTCCCCTTGAGGCCCATATCTTCTTACCAAGTTTGGGCAAGGGTACCATGTCTTCTTCGGGTAATTCATCTCTTCTCTCTTTCTCTCGATCTCCCCTAGTTTTCCTCCATGTTCTTGGATGTACTCCACCTAGGGTTTGTCTAGGGTTACCCTTGTTGGTTGTGGAGCCAAGGTTTCCCCTCTACTCATTTCTATGTTTGCACAAGTTCTTGAGCCAATTTTTGCAATTTTTCGACGACATTGCATCAGTTTTGGCATCCTAGTGCGATTTCGGCGAGCATTTCAGCACCGCCGGACTATCCGGCGCAGCGTTTTGGCCTGCTGGGCCTAGCGCTGGATGATTCGGCAGGTAATCTGACTCTGCCAGTTTTCTCGTTGAACGTGCTCTGTCTCTAACTTTACAACATTGCACTTGTACAAACCTATCTTTTTGGGTTCCTACTTCATTGTGAAATGTACGCTTACTCTTCATTTGCCATATTTTTGCTTCTTCTTGCAGAGTCCGACAGTGAGCATGAGTACAAGGATGAGTTTGTGGAAGACACAGTTGAGGCAAAGAGGAAGCTTGTTGCTCCATGGCCAGAAGGTCGTCGTACCAGTGGTTGAACTAAACAAGTTGTGCAACATGGCTCCTTGTCTGCCCCAAGGGGCGCCAAGGGTCGCAAGAAGCCGTCTGCTCAGAGAGACAAGAGCAAGAACATTGGTCCCTTAGAAGAGGAAGTGCTCCCATATTTCAACAATGCCAGTTGTACTGCCAAGCAATGGCTTCTTTTGCGGAGGCAGAATCCGTACCGTTTCTGTGAGAGGACCTACACTCATTCTGACAAGCTTTTTCGGTCCAACACTGAGAAGCTCTTTTGGGATGACTTTTACAATGAGCCTAAACAAATGTTGAGTGGCTATCTTGTGGTCCCCAAGGTTCTCAATGTTAAAATTACAACATGTATGCCTCCATGGACTTCCAGTTCATTGACGCCGCTTTAAAGAAGATGGATGTGTTTGATCTTGTCACTATGGAAGAGGTTCTATGTCCATTTCTCATTCGCCAGTTCCATGTTACATTGTTCTTCCATTCTGATCCAGCTCACACCATCACTTGGATGACTGGACATGATCCCTATTCAACGACCTTTGAGCAGTTTTGCGAGGCCATGGGCTATGGAGATGGCAGGACTAAGAATGTTTTTTCCTTCATTCACAGAAGGTTATGATAGTTGATGAAATTATTCACTACTACCCTCCTGATCCAACTTAGCCGTCACCCAGGATTTCTGGCATGTATTTATACTATCACTCTTTGGCCTAACGGTTCCATGAGAACCTCGTTAGCAAGGCTGGTGATGAAGCCAACTATCATTCAGATCATATCAACCTCATGTATTATTGTCATCCCAGTCATCTTTGGAAAATCCATGGTTGTGATTTCATCTTCCATGAGCTTCAGCGGTCTGTGGAGAAGCGCATGACTCCCAACTACAGTCAGTATGTTCAGCGTTTGATCAATGTGGTTGTGTGGCCCAACAATGCAATTCTTGGTGAGTGGTATAGGATGGAAAATATCACTCTTACTCATCGTGGTTCATATCTTGATCTTCCTGAGATGATGCCAACTGAGGGAAGTACCAAGGCTCGCCATATCTCACCGCCTCGTGCTTCTAGCTCCCATCGAACCGTCCATACTCTCAAGAAGGGTCCCACCAAGTTCTTCACCAACTTATGGGATATGTGTCGAGGCACTTATGATGTTTCCCATCATGGTATAGAGTTGAGCCAAGAAATAAGGAGGAGGCAAAATGCTTTCATGGCTGAGCGGGGACATGGTGTTCCTCTAGTTGGCATTAAGCTTGATTAGGTTCCCCACGTCAACTATGTGATGCTGCCCATTTCTGATGACATGTTCCATGGCTTTGATCTTCTCAGTATTCGATGTTTTCTCCCCAGTGCTCTACTGCTACACCCAGGGTTGAGGATGAAGATATGAACGAGGATGAAGAAGGAGAAGACGAAGATGAGGAAGAGTCCTCCACTGCTCGTGCTCATGCTTGTGATCTTGATTTCCTCCCTTGAGCACTAGCATCGTCTATTCCCTTCCTTAATTTTTGGTGTTTTGATGCCAAAGGGGGAGAAGAGAGTAGAGTCTATCTAGGATTATAGGGATATTTGTCGGGGTTTGCGGTTTCACCGTCTTGCTACTTTATTTGGTTCTCGTTGGCTTGTGATACTATTTGCTATTTGAACCTTTCGTTATGTGTGTGTATGACAAGTTGTATTATGCTTATCGTACTTGTATATCCTTATGTTATCATGCTTGTCTACTTATTGTTAGATATCCATGCATTTATCTTGTTTATACCATGCTTGTTTCCTAAAGATATTGGGGAAGCTCTCTATATTCCTATTGTTGCACTTTGCATTCCAAAAGAAAATTCAAGCATGTGCATACTTTATGGAGGATATCATCTAATATTTTCAATAGGAAACATCCTTCTAACCTCATCATAATATCCTTTTGTGACTCTAGCTCGGTTTGCCATCGTTAACCGAAAAGGGGGAGATTGAAAGGGCAATACGCCCTTATACATTATTTTGGTTAATGATTATACCGAAGATAAAGTGTCGACTAATGTTACCTACTAGTGTTTACACATGTTTTAATCCGCATGTGATGACGATACGTGATGTGAGACTCCCCATTCGCTACTCAATAGAATAGACGGTGTTTTCGTTACATTTCTTTCTACTTTTCAATTGAGTCTAATAGGAAACACCACACTATTAAGAGGGGCGGTCTCGATGAGCTCTTTGGGGATGTCTTTCTATCATATACACATCCTATCACTATATAGCAATCACACCCACAAGAGAAGAGCCTTTAGTTAAAGGAAAATATGCATATTTGGGGTTTCTGCGAAACCGGCGGTTAGTCTGGCACCGCCGGACGTGGCGCCAAACCAACCGTGGGCTGACGAATTGACAAGTACTAATACCAAACCAGTATTCTAATAGTCGTTTTGGTGGGGCTCTAGTTCATTCGGTGCGGTGCCGGTTCATTTCTGCCCAGGTTCCGGTTCGATGACTGTGCCACCGGTTTGTCCGACGCACGGTTCGGCAATGCCGGACTTGGTGTCGGTTTGAGCGCAGCTGCCTCCGAACGACTAAATTTCCTCTTGGACTATATATACCCCTTTCCTCTCCATTAATAGGTTAGGCATTACATTCCAGATTCTATCTTTGGGATCTCTGTCTCTCTTCATTGTTGGAACACCAAAAGCTTGAGGATCTCCCATTCTACCCAACCAAAGCTAAATCCCTTTGGTAGAAAGCAAAAGGAGGTCTCGATCTATGTTTTCACCAAGCCAAAGTTCATTCCCCCTTGAGTTCATCGAGTTTTCTTGTTACTCTTGGGTTTGTGGGAAACCCTGGGCGGCTAGGGTCGCCCAGAGGCATTGGTCTTGTGATTTACCCAGTGGAAAGTTTGTGGGAGTTTGAAGACTACCTTAAAGTCTAACCCGAGTAAGTGAGCTATTTCTTCGTGAAATAGGCTGGGAGAAGAAGGTGAGACTTCGTGGCGTTGGGAATCCTTCGTGAAACCTCACACCTCTCTAACATGACGCATCCCTCTTCCCAACGGGAGTGGACACGTGATTACATCTTCGTTTCCACGTGTTTCAGTTATCTCTATATCGAATCCCTTGTGTTGTTTACTTTGTGATAGTCCTCGTGCTTGAAGTATCGTATATCATCATCTAGCAACTAGTTTGCATTTAGGCACATCTATATTCCCCAAGTCTAAAACTTGCAAAAGATTATAAAGAAATTTATAGAAATCTATTCACCCCTTTAGGTTAACCATCTTACCCTTCCAACAGTAAATCGCGTATTCCTTAAGTGGATGACCATATTGAAAAATTGTGACAAATTCAGGTACCACCGATGGATTTTACTCTGACCAAAAATCAACTGTAGCTCCCCGACCCCGACTTTTATATCTTGTGGCTTCAATAATTCGAAAAGTTCATTTTTGTGTCTACGAATTCTGAAAAGAATTCAACATACACTTAATATGGTACATGTCTAATATATACAACCAAATTTGTAACGAAATGTTGTTTTATGTGTGATCTATGTAAGAAAGACAAATGTTAGATGGAAAATGTGTTTATTTTACCTTTTCGGGTCCACGGTTTTGTTATGTAGCCTACATCCCAACTTATTATCTAGTAAAACTATGCATACATGTAGATAACATGTATTTGTATCCACCTAAATTCTTTTGAATGTTTTTGAAACTTCAAAATAACTTCTGCATTCAAAAAAATGCCAAGCTCATTAGAGCTGGGGGGCCAAAATACCTAGCTTCGTACACTAGAATTAATGTTGAGCATAAGCCACTAATTTTATGTTTCAGATAAAGCTCTGTCCACTTAAAAGTTTGCGGATGAAAAGCCTGGTCCGTGCTAGTACTATAGTACTATTGCATCGGCCACAATCTGTGGATTGAAGTAGAGGCAAAATGTGGTGGCTTTTCGTCACTCAGACTCTCTGAGTTATAGGCAAGAAGGTGATTTTTTTTTGAACCAGGGAGAGACCTAAAAGGGCCTCGATGATGTATTAATAGGCGGTGGGATTTCGTGCGTTTGCTTTCGCGATGCACACCAGAGGTAGCTAGCACAGCGGGGACAAACCGTTTGACCTAGCGCATGAGGGCGACTAGGATTTTCCTGACTCCACCGCCGGATCTTCTCCGGTACGCAGGTCCATCCTTCCCCAGTGTTGGCCCTCTCTGTCCTCAGATTGGAGTCGGCCCCCCGGGTTCTCCCTAACAGTTGCGGTTGCGGGTGCCCTAGTTCTTGGCTAGGGTTTTCGGGTCGAGATCTTATGGCGAGCTCGGATAGTTCCTCGAATCAGGCGGATGGCTCTGGGAAGAAAGTGGAGACTATAGATGATCTACTTCTGCGCTTGGGTATCGAGGAGGAGGAGATAGACGATCTGGTATTTGAGGATGATGAGGCGGCTCCCAAAGAAGGTATCAAGTGGATGGCGTTGGTCAAAGTACACACAGAAAACTACTTTAGTCCACTAACATTCGAACAACACATGAAAAATGCATGGAGCCCAGCAAAGCAGATCGACTTCCAGCATCTGGAAGGTAATATGTTCACTATCCAATGCTTTTGCCTTGGAGATTGGTTAAAAGTTGTGGAAGGGGGACCGTGGTTGTTCCGTCAGAACGCTGTTTGCATTGAAGAATATGATGGCTTGTCCCCAACTGATGCGTTTGATCTGAATTTTTTTGCGGCATGGATCCAAATCCATAAGCTGCCTGTTGGATACCGCAATGATACTCTCATCAAAAACCTGACAGAGATGAAGGTTGGGAAGGTTATCAAGGTAGAGACGGATGTTAAGGTGCAGGGAATTTTGTGCGTGTCAGAGTGAAATTAGACGTGAGGAAATCTTTGGCTCGAGTGGTAACAATATCAAGGGCTAGACAACGTGAATTCTACCAACTCAAGTACGAGAAAATTCCAAGGTTTTGCGGTGCATGTGGTATCTTCGGTCATACTCACCTCGAGTGTGGTACGGGTGAGCATGTGGAATCAAGTCTGAAGTGGGGAGATTTTCTGAAAGCGGACTGGAACACATGGCGTGGGTGTGGGCCTGGCGCTGGGCGTGGTGGGGGACGAGGCGGAGGTCGGTTTGGTGATTCTCCTGGTCTTGGTAGAGGGAGAGACCCTAATGGAAGAGGCAGAGCTATGTCGACGCCTTGGAGGCACAATACCCTTGGCAACCCTAGCGATAAGGGAAAGGATGGCGATCTTAAAGATACGGCTATAAGCCCACAGAAATCAAGGGACATGGACCTTGATAATCTGGGGATAGTGACTACAGTGGCGAAAAGATCGCTAGATATGAATGGTAAAGGTGCTGATGAGATTGATCCAAATAATCTTGGTAACAAAAATGATCATGATATAATAATGGCCACGGATGGCGTAACAACCAATGATGAATTGGAGGGTGATATAGAAAAGGAATGGAAGAAGAGAATAAAGAAGGATGGAGCAGTCTCCCCTTCACTAGGATCGGCGGGCTCCCGTTTGGAGTCTGCCCGGTCGCAATGAAAATATTATCTCTGAACTGTCAGGGTTTAGGGAAGGACCCGACAGTTCGTGCGCTTGTGGATCTCCGAAGGCGTTGTGATCCCAATGTAATGTTCCTGTCAGAGACTCACTTGGATGACTACCCGGCCGATTTCCTAAGGAGGCGGGTAAATATGGACCTGAAGATTGTTAATCCAGGTACAACCAGAAGTGGAGGAGTCATTCTTTTCTGGAAGAAAGAAATAGTTATTCAACAAGTCTATTCGGCACCAAAATACATTGATGTTAAAGTGATTGAGGCTCCCGACAAAATTTGGAGACTCACTGGGATGTATGGTGAGCCTAAATGGGAAGATAAATACAAAACTTGGGAGAAAATTCGGGAGTTAAATGGGAATTCAAGCCTCCCATGGGCTCTTATTGGCGACTTTAATGAGATTCTTTTTTCAAGTGAAAAGGAGGGAGGATCTGCCCGGCCCCAGAATTACATGCAGGCCTTCCGTGATGTGCTATCAGACTGCGGGTTGGAAGATGTGGGGTTCACGGGTGATATTTTTACGTGGAAAAGAGGAAGAATTAGGGAGCGGCTCGATCGTGCAATCGCTAATGGTCAGTGGATTACCATGCATCCGGGTGCTATACTTCAGCATCTAGGCTATATTAGATCGGACCACAGACCGATCTTGTTGGATACTGATTATCAAGCTGGGGTTGTAAGTTAGAGGACGGGTCCGCGAAGATTTGAGGCAAAATGGCTTCATGAAGAAGGCTTTAGAGAAATTGTTGAGAAAGCTTGGGAGGAGCCAGGAAGTGGTTCGGTCGGTGTGCTCGCCCGGCTTGGGCGTTTGCATGCAGCTTTGCATGATTGGGATACTAATGTTCTTAAGCAGCCAAAAAAATGTTTACGGAAAGCTCAGAGGCAATTAGATGAAGCCCTAAGCGGGCAGTTAACGGAAGAAAGTGAGAAAAAGGCAAAAGAGTTAGCAAATTTGATCGAGATTCTCTTAGAGCAAGAAGAGGTGTACTAGTCCCAGAGGTCTAGGGCTAATTGGATCCAACATGGCGATAGAAACACTTCCTTTTTCCATAATTTTGCATCTGCTCGACGGGAAAAGAATTTCATTGCAAAGCTAAAAAATGAGGCGGACTATTGGATTGACGGTATCGATGCGCTAAAACCTCTTGTCCTTAATTATTTCACTAATCTCTTTACTTCTGAAGTCCAGGAGATTGATCCGACCTTCCTGGATAAAGTTCACCCGAGAGTTTCTCTGATAATGAATGAAAAGCTAACGGCTCCATTCACGGCTGAGGATGTGAAAAAAGCCATGTTTAGCATTGGAGACTTTAAGGCGCCTGGACCTGACGGGTTGCATGCTATATTTTATAAAAAATGCTGGAATCTTTTTGGTGAGGAGATTACACAAGAGGTTCTCCTTGCTCTCAATTCTGGCCATATTCCCGAAGGCTGGAATGATACCATGGTTGTCTTAATTCCGAAGGTGGATAATCCAGAATCGGTCACTCAATTTAGACCGATTAGCCTGTGCAATGTTATCTACAAGGTTATTTCTAAAATGCTCTCTCTTAGACTGAAGAACATTCTGCCTGAGGTAATTTCCCCTATGCAAAGTGCTTTTGTTCCTGGTCGGTTAATTACTGATAATGTTCTTGTGGCGTATGAGAGTGTTCATGCAATTAAAAATAAAAGATCGGGGACTAATGGAAATTGTGCAGTCAAGTTGGATATGCACAAAGCATATGATAGAGTGGAGTGGTTTTTTTTGGAGAACATGCTGCGCAAACTTGGGTTTGCTGAAACTTGGATTTCTTGGATGATGGCTTGTGTTACTTCGGTGAGATATCAGGTATGGTTTAACTCTGAAGAAACTGATATGTTCACGCCAACCAGAGGTCTCCGACAGGGAGATCCTCTTTCTCCCTATTTGTTTTTGTTGTGTGCGGAGGGGTTATCCAGCCTCTTGTTGTATGAAGAAGAAGTTAGTGGTATCGATGGGGTAAGGGTGTGCAGGAATGCACCATCAGTCTCGCATATACTTTTTGCTGATGACTCCCTTATTCTCATGAAGGCGGATATGAATAATGCAACTTCCTTACAGCGGGTACTGGACACGTACTGTGCAAACTCAGGGTAGCTAGTGAGTTTATCAAAGTCAAGTATTTTTTTCTCCCCAAATACTAATGTACTTTTGAGAGCAGAGATTTGTGAGGCTCTCCATATTGACACAGAAGCTTTATCTGATAAATATCTGGGGCTCCCAGCGATTGTGGGGGTAGATAGAAGCGATTCCTTTGAGCATCTGATAGAGAGAATTATCAAGAGAATCAATGGATGGAAAGAAAAGCTTTTATCTATTGCAGGTAAAGAAATATTATTGAAGGCGGTTGCTCAAGCAATTTCGGTCTATGCTATGTCAGTCTTTTTGGTACCAAAAGGAATCTGTAAACGTATGATGGATGCTATATCCAAGTTCTGGTGGGGAGATGATGATAACTCTAACAAGATGCACTGGTATGCTTGGTGGAAATTATGCTTCCTGAAGAGAGAAGGGGGCATGGGCTTTCGTGACTTCCAATCTTTTAATCTTGCTATGTTGGCTAAACAAGTCTGGAGGCTTATTGACAACCCAGATTCATTATGTGCACGGGTGCTTTAGGCCAAGTACTACCCAGACGGTGACATTCTTAAAGCAGGTCCCAAAGCGGGATCATCATTCACATGGCAGAGTATCCTCGCAGGTATTACTACCTTTAAACGAGGGTATATTTGGAGAGTTGGTAATGGAGAAAATATTGATATCTGGAGAGACCCCTGGATTCCTAGCAGCCCGGACAGGAGAGTTATTTCTCCTAGAGGGGGTGCAGTTTATACTAAAGTGAGTGACCTTATAAATCTGGCTACTGGACAATGGGACTCGGTCCTGCTCCATGATCTGTTTGGAGAAGTGGATGTGCATCGTATTCTTCAAATTCCTTTACATAGACAAGGTTTCGATGACTTCATTGCTTGGGATGCTACAAAACACGATCGATACACAGTCCGCTCTGGATATTATCTCTAGTGGCGTCATCAGTTTGGGGCAATGGCATATCAAGTCTCACTGCCGGGAGTCTCGGCAATTAATCCGGTGTGGAAAATTTTATGGCAGATGCATATTCCTAGCAAGGTTAAGATTTTCTTATGGTGGGCTCTCCATGGCATCATCCCGCTGAAATCCATCCTTTATAACCGCCATATTGGAGATTCAGGAGGTTGTCCAATTTGTAATCAAGGCCCTGAGGATATTTCCCATCTCCTATTTCAATGTGAGGCGGCTAAAGAGATTTGGGATAGTTTGGGATTATTGGAACTTATATCTGACGTGGTCCAAATTGATCGGTCAGGTTCGATTGTTCTTGAAGAGTTACTCCGACGACGGGATAATACGATTGAAGGGATTAATATTGGCCTGAAGGAAATCATATCAGTCACTTGCTGGTACCTTTGGTGGATTAGGCGACGTCGAACTCATGATGAATCTGTACCCCCGACATATCGCTGCAGAATGTCTATCCTCACAATTGCTGCGAATTCAAGGAGGGTAAACCAATCAAGCGAGGGAGCTAAAGAAACTAGTTGGTCTAAACCGCAGCCAAGGTATGTCAAACTTAATGTTGATGCTTCTTTCTTCGATGACAGGAAAAAAGAGGCAGCGGGTGCAATTCTACGAGATGCTAATGGTCACTTCATTGCTGCCTCTTGCTGCTTGATACCGCATGTAATGACACCCATGATGGCCGAGGCCATTGCGTTGAGGGAAGGACTAGATCTTGCAACAAAGATGAGCTTATCTATGGTTCAAGCGGAATCAGACTGCATTGATGTTATTAATGCATGTAATGGAGAAGACAGGTGGTGGAATGAAGCCTCTGCAGTTTTTGCGGACTGTATGGATTCGGTTGCTACTATTGGTGAGGTCTTATTCAATCATTGTCCGAGGGAAGCTAATAAAGTTGCCCACGATCTAGCTAGGGTTAGTTTTGATAATAGTTTATCTTGTAATTGGGTCGATGAACCCCCTAGATTTCTCCTAGACTCGTTGGTAAATGATGTAACAGTACATTGATCGGGGCAGCAAGTTTCAGACGCACTCTTTTCCTTACCAGGGTACCTAAAGAGACTGAAGGTTTTTAATGAGGCGGCTTGCTTGCTTAATATATATACTGTTTCCCTCAAAAAAAGGCGGTGGGATTTCGTAGAGAACCACAAATAAAAGGAAAAGTACAGCTTGGTCCTCAAATCTTTCACCGAAGACCCTAGAAGATAAAGAAAAAAAGCAATCAAGTCCTAATCTTGCTTGTCTTCCTCCACCGCGCGCACAGAATGGATCCCGACGCCGGCCACCTCCTCCATCACCGGGGAACTTGCCACTTGGGATGGAAAAGATGTGAATCGCCAACTCCGATCCATTGATGTAGGTCCTCCAAAGGAGGTTGAACACATACCACTTTGTAGGCATCGTGGAGGCTGTTCCAACAGCCAGAAATCATGGCGGCACTGAAAGCCACCATGTGGAGATCTCCGAGTCGCAGCTTCTTTCCCTGCCAGCTCCCGAGTCTGCAAGCTTCTGCATCGTCACCCTCCCTCCCGTCGCCACCATGGCTGGCCAGAGAGAGTAGCACCATGCCAAGCCGCCAGATCCAGAAGAGGCTCAAACCGCATTTATTCAGAGGGCTCCCGCCCACCGCAGCACATATGGCCCACTCCAACCTCAGGAGGACACCAGAAAACTGCAGGAACAACCATCCACTACAGTACCATGCGGTAGCACCGGAAAGGGCCAGCCCGACGACATCTCGCTAGTCGCCACGGAGGCACACACCACTAACCCTAAACCTACAACTACGGCGAGATGAACTACACCTAGTATATACAGAGGGACCCAACGATCTCTCCCATCTCCGCCCCGGCCGGCGAGGCCGGCGGAGGAAGAGGGACGAGGCATCGGGAGCACACATGCGACTCTCAAGGAAGGCTCAGGAGAGAGAACGGGAAAGAGGAAATGAGAGCAGCCCTACTGAGAATTGTTTTTTCGCAAGAAGGTGACGTGATGATGACATGAGAGGAGAATGTGGAGGTTCGAGTTTCAGGTTGGGGCGCGGTGCAAGAGATGAAAACCGTGACCCACGAGGTTTGTGGACGTCCAGGATGACAACGAGACTAACGATGTTGGCTGTTGGGTGAGGGTTACTTGTGTCGGTCGCTGCAAGACGGTGAGTCACTAGAGTCTAGAGACGAGACGAGGAGACAAGACTAGAAGGAGAATACAGGCTGAGAGCAATATTATGTCCCTAGAAACCGTATGCTCCCTTTATTTTAAATGCTTTTTTTTTTAAAGGATTCAAGCGTTCATCTCCACATTCTATATGCGTACAAAGTTGTTTCATGGATAACCTACTTTTGTTTTGCCCATGTAAACAGACAAAAATTCTTTCCTAATAAAGGCTTTTCAAGAGACTTTTTTTTCTTTTTATACATACCACAAAAATTATCAGCTTTTCACGGAATTTTATGTGCATACGTAGAATGTGGAGATGATCGTGTGAATTCGAATGTGACGACGAATATGTGGCTTCTTTTCCAGATTTTTTGACAATTTGAAATGTATTTCTTGATAAAGAGAGTATATGCACCCGGGATCCAAAGTAAATTTCTGCAATGAGTAAGGCACAACAACTACGTCACCATCCCCTTTGGCCAATAGATCACCGACATAATTCAAAAGAATCTCCGCATATAAATGCTATATTCTGAAGACTGGTACATATGGACTCATTTTATGAACGCTAAAAAAATTCACATTGCTACTAGAGCTTTTGTCGGTATTAGAGAGGATAATCCCCAAGGGACTGGATAAAACCCCTACCATCACCCAAACCATTCTAATCCCCAATAAACCCCAATCCACAATCCACTAGACATGTGTAGTGGATTGGATATTGAAAAAAATACAATAGAATTTGAGGGAAATGGGGATTAAACTAACCAATATTCTAGAACCAAACATGTTTTTAGCAATAAGTGAGGATTTGGAGTGGGTTATCCCCTCTAATCCCCACAAAATCTCTAGTACTAGACAAGGCCTGTCGGAGCGCAAGACCTTCCGCAGAGAGAGTATCCCACAAAGTGCAGTGACTTGCCGCTGGAGATTGCACCGGCTTGGCATCCACTACCTGGAGGGGCTTGGCATCCACTGCTTGGAGGAATGGCGCTCCCCATCCATGCTATATATGCACAGGACCACATTTTGTAGGAACGACATCAAGGCCAAAATAAACCAATATACGATACACGCAAATGTATTATGGAATGTTGGTATATAACATCATTTGTGCTATCTTTGAGGTTCATGGTCTACAACATGATTCAATGTGCTTGGCTAGCAGTATATATCAATTTATCCAACAAACTGAATTTCCCTATAAAGTACGAGGAAACAAAATTTACTGGAGGTCCATCGGCTTTTGAGCTTCTGAAATCATATATAAACCTGATTGACGATACAGATAACTTAGAAACAAGAAAGATCATGCAGCAATGTTTGCCCAGATAGATATGCCGCTATTTTGCCATCTAACAGCTTAGGAGCATCCTGAAGGCTCCTCAAGCCTCCTCAGGCTGGAACAACTTCTAGTGGAGCAAAGCAATGTGATGTCCTTTCTGATCCTCACAATATCTGCAAAGCAAAAAAAAAAACTATACCAATAATGAATTGTACAGTAAAGGATAACGCTCTAGTAATAATATTCCTCCGCTTACTGCTGTACCTACAAAACGATTATGTATTACGGATCTGAAATGGGCTTCACTTGCACACAATTATATATACTCTAATTTATGCTCAGTACTATAGCTCAAACTGACTTAAGAGTTCAAATAACGCCAGGGTTGACAGCCACTGGGAGCAACGTGTGGAGTTTGAGGAGTAAGAAACGCTTACTATTTTTTCTGTAAGTGTTTAACTTCTAAAGTTTCAGGGTTAACTTCCACCAGAGCTCTCCAACGTTTCTCAGGTATCATACAAAAATGTTGGCCAGAAATGGATATGATGCGCAACAGTAAGAAAAATAGCTACAAGACCCATTATTAAAAATCTAGTTCTTAACATAGAAATTGGGGACAAATATTGATGGGTATCCAAAAATGTACATGTTCTCAATACCCATCGAACCACAGAATTTGCGCTAGAAGATTTGCTACAAACATAATTGTGAAATAATAGTTGGACCCTTTAATTAGTGAACATGGTGGAAAATTTTGCACACTGCAAATTTGGGTTACTCGTACATGATTAAAAGGATAGTTCATCAAAAACACTCTAAGGTGCCATATACAGGATGTGATCCCCCGATGGTCAATAGGAAACTATACCAAACACGGGCAATCTGACCCGAAATGATTTCTACTTTGCAGCTGGTGAAATAGAACTATGGAATTTTTCATATATGATGAGTATATCTCTAGGTTCTAGGCCATGTTTCTCT
The DNA here is from genome assembly GCA_910589775.1 of Avena eriantha. Taxonomy (NCBI): domain Eukaryota; kingdom Viridiplantae; phylum Streptophyta; class Magnoliopsida; order Poales; family Poaceae; genus Avena; species Avena eriantha. The sequence goes on from OU342742.1 coordinate 103,324,517, forward strand.
TTTTAATATTGACGGGGAAAGCTGTGCCACTTTTATCAATTGAAGGGACTGCTGAAAAATAATAGTTTTATGATGTGCTAGCGCAAACACAAAATTCTTGCAACAGACCTCTTTATAGAAAAAGTGTGGCAAATATGCAACATTAACCTGATAAGACGCAAACATAGCTTCTGCCGGCATATGGGCTCTTTTTTCAAATAAAAATTAAATTGTAAGCTGCTGCTGAGTCGAACTGTCCAATGAACAGTACTAGCTTTGTTGTCCAATGCTCCTAGAGTCATTGTGTAAAAGTGAAGACTGTTAGTGCCTGACTCTGTTTCTATAAATAAAAAACACAACCTGTAAATGTAACACCTGAGATCAATCTAGGAAGATTGGATACCACGCTAAACCAAGGATAAACATTCTAAGCATTTGCCGGGCTTAAATCATGATATAACCAAAAAAAACATAGCTGCATCCATACATGTTACGTTGCGCATTACAAAAATAGATGTAAACCCTTGATTGGTGCAAACCAGAGGAGGCTCAGTATTTACGCCATAGTATTTGGAGGAGATAGTAAGCCCTATACAGATAGTAGGCCCTATACAAAAATTGTGCTAGATCATTTTCAGTTTTGGGATCAGTTGTGCCTAGAACTTAAAGCATCAGCCACTAGGCCATTCAGAAATCAGAAATACTGAAGAAAAATATAGGACAAACTAGTAGATCATGAATTCCTTTCAGTCTTTCAGAATAGTTAAAATCTAAACGAAGCTACTGCAGTAAGGACAGATATTTTCAGCTTAGAAGAGCTAGAGCAATCAACCAATAAACTAGATGAAAACTGCATCCTTGGCCGTGATCAGCACAGTGGGGCATCAACAAATGCAAAACTGCTCCTCACGAAAAAAGTTAGTCCAAAATTTTCATCCAAAGGGAGATATTGAGACATCACTTCATGGCCAAAATGAAAACCTTCCTTTCATAGGAAGATAGATGGACCCCCAAGAAATAATTAGGATCGCATTAAATACTGCTGTGACCATTGAGAACATAAAGATATAGTCTGCAGATATACTCCTCACTGGCACTTCAAAACATTTTGCAGAATGCCCTCATCTCCCTATCTTACTTCCAATATGTGTATCAATATGACATGAGGATGGCAAAGTTCATAGCAGTGTGATGCTTTCTTTTCTGCTAAATGATGTATGGCATACCAGGACTCACAAATAAGATTACCAGTTTTATCTAGGACTGACAATACCAAATCAACACATAAAAGACATACTATAGGAGACAACAAACATTCAGTTAGGCAATGAACACCGAAAGAGGAGTTACCAGCTTACTACGCAGAGTGAATATTTTGTTGTAGCATACACAATTACCAACACACATTCTTGGTTCATGCAAATCTGAATCTAGTTGGCACTTCCCCTCTACAAGCAGCTTCATAGTCTTCAGCGAGGTGTGGTGCAGCTTCCTTGTGAGGGCATATGAACTTCTCCACGAATACCTTCTCGATGAAGGCGACTGCAGAATAGTAGTCCCGGTCATGATCTAGCAATCCATTTCCCTTAAGAAACTTCAAAACATAGTAGCGTGGTCTGAGCCGGCCCTCCAAGCTATAAGAGAGCATTGCTGGCCGATGAGCAATGTAGGCCGGTTCCAACCCCGCCTCAGAGACAAGGAATTCTGACCTACGCTGCAGACTATCCTTAGATCTCCTCAGGATAATCGGAAACTTAGAAACAGCAATGCCCACTTCGGCATCTGACCACCTGAATGTGTTCTTCAAATACTCTACTTGTATGGCTATCTTCTCTTTACTGAGGAACGAAACGGCACACAGTGCGTGCCTGAACATCACAGACCCACGGGGCACACCAAGACCTTCGGCGCATGCCACCATCGCCCGGACGCGCTCCGGGTTGGTGCAGAGCAACCATGGCGCAGCGATGCATAGCCTGGGAATATCGCAATCACCTAGCCCGCACTCTTGTAGGAACGCGACATTGGGCTTGACCACCTTCTCGAGGCTGCATCTGAGGATACTGGAGTTGTGCTTGATTACCAGGAGGAGGTTCTCGTAGGATCCAAAGAGCGACAGACAGTACGGTAGGTTGGAGACGATGGCTTTGCAGCGGAAGCAGGTGGGGACGAGCGAGGCGAGGCGCGCGATCTCAGTATGTGAGAGGCCGAGACCGGTGAGCCCCACGACATTAGGGGCCAGGATTCTCTCGACGCCGGCGCAGAGAAACAGCGGGTCCTTGGCGACGAGAGCGGCGACGTGGGCGCTGGAGAGGCCGAGACCGGCGAGGAAGGCGAGGACGGCGTCGGGCTTGGTGGGGGACTTGATGCGGGAGATCTTCGCTGAGGCCTTGAGGGCTTGCGCTCGGGTGAGGCCGCAGGTGTCGACGAGGTACTCCTCGACGGCGAAGCTAGGGTTCGGGGAAACGGCGGGCGAGACCGCGGAGAGGAGTCGGTGGAGAGAAAATGGAATGGGAGAGGCGGCGGAAGAAGAGAGGATGCGGGCAAGGATGGAGCCTCGGAGGCGGAGCATGGCGCAGGCGACGGCGTGGCGGCGAGGTGAGGCCGGCTGTTGAGGCGAAGCTAGTGAAGACTGGTTTTTTTTTTTTTTTTTGAGGGACAGCTAGTGAAGACTGGTGTTCTGGTCGAACAGCGCAGCGCCAGCGACGCACAACAGAAGAAGCCCAGCTCGTCAGGGCTCTGGGCCTTGAAGCGCTCAAAAAAGCCCAACAAGTCCAAAATCCAAAAGATCTGAACGCTTACGAGTTACTACGAACGATTGATTGTTTAAGGTCTACTCAAAAAAAAAGATTGATTGTTTAAGAGTTTCAGAGTTGACGCTTGCTTCAGAGTTGTTTAAGAGTTTCAATTGTTACTGAAGCTTCAACTAGACTAGCAAATCAGTCTAACAGCAGAGCAGTGTAACCTTGCTTGCAACTGACCCAGCTGCTGCTGGTTCCAAAGTTTCAGAGTTAGCGCCTCAAAGATTCAGACTTGGCCACGTAGGTACCCTATCTGTTCTTCACTTGAGTGAGCAAAAAGAACTTGTAGTAGGTATAACACACCAATTGATTGCCCACATACGTGCACACATGGCTCAGTTCGGTTGCTTAATTACATCCAATTGACGATCCAAGATTTTCTTAAGAAAGCGCAAGCATACGTGGACCTGAATGTACGGATAAACCGAAAGCACTGGATGCCTACGCTTGTTACCAAAGGAAGCTTCAGGCTAGGGCATCAGCAGATCGACTAGCAAAATCGATTTGTTGCAGCAGCAAAGCAGTCCAAGACATGCATTGGAAGAAATTATATCTTGTCAGTGCAACGGCCCAGCAGACCTTCCTTCCAACTGCTTCTACCCAACTGCAGGTATATGTCTGTTTCGAACGCCCAGAGAGGGCTCGTTATTTATATCCCGAAACCAGTGCAATTCAGCTTCTGATCATCAAGCACCTTTCTATTGTGAAGTACTACTACTGTATCTTATTTCATGTTGACAAGTCAATGGAAAATCATATGCGCTCAATGAGAGATGGAAATTGACAGTGGGAAAGTACCTCAGAAGCACAGCACGTGTATAGTTCCCGAAGTCTTCGCACTGCGTGGAGTATATCTCAATCTGACCAGTATGGTGATGTTGCTTCATGTGTAAACAGTTCAGGTCGGCGCATTCACGAATCCCGGTGCATCCGAGTCCTAGGATGTATTTGGGGGTTTCAAGGACACTGCAAAAAAATCCGACCAAGTGCAAAAACTTGTACATATGTGTTTTCATGTGAAACTAGCAACGAATTCTAAGAAAAATATTATCACTACTGCTAGGGTTAATTGAGACAAGAGGACCAAACGTAGTAAATTAGAGCACAATTCTCCTTTATGCATTTGGCATAATTCTAGAGATCATAAGCCCCGAACCATTGTTTTACAATTGGTGTCACCTAAACGAGGAGCACAGACACAAAGTAGTATCAAATCACATCAACCAGGATCAGCAACAACAGGAACTTACTCAATACAAATAGTATCACCCCACAGAGGGATCAATAAGCTCGCTTATGCGTTTTAAGAGAGGCAACATAATCGATTCAAATTCAAAGAATAACATACTGCCTCAGTTTCTTAATATAAGACGTTTTGGTAGTTTGAATTGCACTACCAAATCGGCTTATATTTGGAAACAGATGGAGCACTATAGTATGAAACAAGTATAGACGGTATAACAACACTTTCTATGACTGAGAGGTGCTCTCTTCTACTCTTCTCCAGAAAAAAAAGCAAGGGTGAATTTGTTTGGGCCTTCATACAATGAATGAGGGTAGAGCCGTAGAGGCGGAAATGCTGTTTTTCCTCACATAAAGACCCGGCCATTATGGTATGATGATGAAGATCCCTGCCCCCCACGACATTGCCAGAAATCTTGTGGGTAAGATCTGTACATACCCACCCTGAAAAACAAAAGGAAAGCAAGTAGGTTAATGAGTAAAGGCTAAGCTACAATGCAGAACAGGATTTGGAATGCAGTAGAACCGAAGCAACAACTATTACAACGCTGCAAGGTTGTACCTGCTGGCAAGTGCGTATCCTGTCCTCCAGGGAGGAAAGTAAATGTTTCAATGCTTCCAGTTCTGAGGGCACAGCCCGAATTTCAGCAACTCCATAGACGCTTACCAGTACCTTGAAAAGGAGACTCAATTAGGTCATACTGTACAAGCACAGAATGTAGGGAAAATACTGATGATTCTCTAATTCATACACAAGCCAACAACCTACCTCAAAGAATCAGTGAAGCCTCAGCTTCTGCAAACATGTAATCGTATACCAGCTTATGTCCTCTGTTGTTGCATCTCAAATATACTAGTCCAGAATAGCTAATGGCGGAAGAAGAAAAAGTAATGGACTATGCAAGATCCTGCCTATGTATCCACATAATGATTGTTTACAACAGTTCGTTGATTAAGGCTTCTTCTTTTCAGTAGTACAACAGAAGAAAGTTTTGGAGTAAACTTGCACTATGCTTGAAATTTTTGCAGGTAATGAGAAAACTGTAGCAGACCTGAATAGCTTCAGGGCTGGCAAATGTTATCAAGTGGTGTACACTAATGAGACATAACCTAGCACTTTTGGAGTATGAGACCTAAGTAGCATGAATAAGCAGCTGCAACCGTATCAAATATAGCTCTGCGAGTTTAGAAGAACTAAGCAAGAAATCAACAGACTAGATCAAAATTGCATCCTTGTCAGTCATAAAAAAAGTAGCTAGCTGTATAGCTCATTGTTGCAAAATAAATCAGACAGGGTAAGTATGGCGTATGAGCTAGCACATCGATTATATGAGAAAGTAACCCTTTTTTATGGCCAAACCTGTGACTAAAATATTTGGTAAGTAGCTAGTAATTCCATGGGAGAAAAACTAAAACAAATATAGTTCAAGTTGAAGAAAAAAAAGTATATACAACATTGTCATCTCTAGGTACTGAATTTTGACAAGCTGGCATGGTTGGAACAGGAGGTCTCATGAAACTATAGAGGTGGGCATTCAGAAATATAGGGAAAAGGTAAAACAAAACAAAGATACAGATTAGTAAACCATGGTTACTTTCCCAACAGTTCATCGCTTCAAACAGAGTTACTGTGGAAAGAAAGAAGACTGTTTTTCAGCTTACAAGAACTAGAGGTAACCTACAAACTAGATCAAAATAGCATCTTCAGTAGTGATCAACATATTGTGGTAATCAACAACTCCAAAATTGTTCCCCACAAAAAAAGGTCCATAGTTTTCAATCAAAGGGAAATTTTATGAGCTCATTTCAAATGAAAGTCTCATACCTTCTCTATGGACAAACTCAGAATGTTCTTTCATGGAAAGATAGATTACACAATTGCACTGGAAAGTGGAAACTTCAGGATCCATTTGAGAAAACTCTGCTGCTCCCATATCAGTATACCATGAAGATATCAAGGTTGCAGATATACTACTACCACATATTCCAATGCATCTGCAGAATGGTCTGATCTCACACTTAGTTCCAATATGTAAGATGACAACCATGCCATGCTTTCTTCTCTACTAAATGATGACGTGGACATACCTGGTCTCATGAATCCAATAGCTTCATGAAGGTAAGCAATGACCAAACTAGTATGTTACATACATACTATACAGAAAGCCATCATCTAGTTAGGCACCAACACTGAAACAAAGCCAACCAGCTTACTACACAGAGCGAAATCTTTGGGAAGCACTTTCGAATTTCAATGCTGTGTTCTTCGTTCATTCAAATCTGAATCTCATGGGCACTTTCCCTCTGCAAGCATCAGCATAGTCTTCAGCAAGGTGTGGTGCACCTTCCTTGTGAGGGCATGTGTACTTCCCCACAAATACCTTCTCGGTCACCATGACTGCAGAATAGTAGCTCCGCTCACGATCGAGGAATCCATTTGCCTTAAGAAACTTTACAACATAGTACCGGGGCCTGAGCCGGGCCTCCAGGCTATACGAGAGCATTGCCGGCCGATGAGCAGTGTATGCTGGTACCAACCCCACCTCTGAGATCAGGAACTCGGACGTGCGCTGCAGCTTGTCTTCGGAACTTTTCAGCATCGCTGGAGATTTAGACAGAGCAACACCCACCTCGGAATCCGACCACCTACATGTCTTCTTCAAGAACTCTACTCTGGCGGCGATCTTCTCCTCACTGAGGAATGAAACAGCACGCAGCGCATGCTTGAACATGGGAGAGCCTAGGGGCGCACCTACACCTTCGACGCATGCCACCATCGCCCGGACACGCTCCGTGTTGGCGGTGAGCATCCTTGGCACAGAGACGCACAGCTTGGCAATATCGCAAGCACCTAGCCCGCAATCCCGCAGGAACACCAGATTGTGCTTCACCGTCGTCTCGAGGTTGTATGTGAGGATATTGGTGTTGAACACGATAGCCCGGAGGAGGTTCTCGGAGGAGCCGAAGAGAGGCAGGTATCCCTGCAGCTGGGAGACGACAGATCTACTGCGGAATCTCTCGCGGCCGAGCAAGACGAGGCGCGCGATCTCAGACCGCGAAAAGCCGAGGCCGGTGAGCCCCGCGACATTGGAGGAAAGGGTTTTCTCCACGTCTGCGCAGAGTAAACTGGGTCCTTGGCGACGACGGCGGCGACGTCGGCGGTGGAGAGGCCGAGGCCGGCGAGGAAGGTGACGACGGCATCGGGCTTGGAGGGAGACTTGAGGTGGCGCAGCTTCCTCGAGGCCTTGACTGTTTGTGCTGGGGTGAGGCCGCAGGTCGCGATGAGGTAGTCCTCGACGGCGAAGCGGGGGCTTCTGGAGATGGCGGGCGCGACCGCGGAGATGAGACGGTGGAGAGAGGGTACGTGAGAGGTGGCAGGATACGAGAGGATATGTGTGGGGATGGAGCTCCAGAGGCGGAGCATTGCAGCGGCGGCGGCGAGGAATTGGGATCGGTGGCCGCGCCTATGCAACCGAGGATTTGGACGTGGAATGGTCCCACGTATCACTGCCATGCTGCCTGCTGTGTAGTGAGTAGTGACTGACGGAAGAAAATCTTATACGACCTGGTCGTAGGGAAACATTCGTTTGCGGTACCAAACTTGGTGGGTGAGCGCACTGTGGTACCTGAGTTGCCATCACTCATGCGGAGGGGTCATAGTAGATTCGCCAATTGTCTAGAAAAACCAAATGTGGATGAATACAAATCTAACGGTCAAACGGTCGTTTGAACCAGACGAAAAAGGTTGAATTCAAATACCGCCGTTAGGTCAACTCTTCTTGGCCCGCTATGTTAGTATTCTCCGTTATCTTTTGCGGTCGTGGACTAGGTTACCCCTGCGTGGACCAGATCCCTGAGTGGACAAGATCTATTTCTTTGCTCTGCTCTGGTCTTCTCCCCTGTTCCCCTCCCCATAACATTTGCTCACCTCTGGCTGTTCGTCTCAGATCGGAGCTCGCACTTGCTCTAATTTGCGTCTCCGCCATGTCCGGTCAACCTCCCACGCCTCTAATCGAAGCTCGCAGCCGTCGCCGTTGCATCGTCCGCCGGATCGGAGCTTCGCGTCCCCGGACTAATATCTCGCCTCTGGCTAGTCCTTCTCGCACAGCGGAGCGCGTCCCGTCGGGCGATCCAGGCCGGCGGCCGGCCTCGGGAAGTTGCGTGCTACCGCGCACCCCAGGCATGGTAGCCCTGGCACAACAGTTCGACGACCACGCTCTCATGGCCACCGTGCTGGGCGTCCGTCCCGCCGTGTCGCCGGCAGAGTTGTTGTCGGCTTTCAGGTCTCGTTTTGGGATCAGACGAAATGAGGTCAACATTGAGGTATGCGCACCGCCATTCGATTTTTTCGTCCGGTTCGAGCACAGCTCAGACACCGAGCACGTTCTGCATTCTTCTCGTTCTTTCGAGTGGTGCGGGGAGAAAAGAGCTTCATGCGTTGGCATCGCGCCTGTCGGTGGGACGATCGCTTGGGGCAGCTTCGTTTCTTCTCCAAACTCGGCTTTGACGGCCTCCCATTGGATGCTTGGGAGCCGGAGGCCCTCAAGCAGGTCGTCAGTAGCCTTGGCGGCGAGCTGGTGGAAATCGTGCCACCGAGCGACAGATGGGTCATCGAGGTAAAGGCGTGGCTGAAAGATCCTGACGCCGTTCCTAAGATGTACGAGGTGCAGATTCCAAGCAGGGCAGGGCGACAGCTTTGCTAGAAGCACCCGGTCATCATCCACCTGGAGAAGGTTCTGGACTCGGTACATGGCATTCAGGGCCCCGAAGAGGCTGCCAGAAAGCGCCCTCGTCGCCTGCAGTGTTGGCCAGGAAGGATTGATGGCATAGGACCACCACCGTTTCGTGACGGGGCACACAGTTTCGGTGGGGGGACCGGGCTTGGACGAGCTGGTAGTTCTGATTTCCCTTGAGTGAAGACATAGCTCTAGTGAATTCCCGTGGTATGTGTGGCTAATGAATTTGTAGTATGGAGAGCGTAGCAGGAAGTTAGCATCGACTAAAAATGTGTAATACTTTGAATCGATGTAGTACGTGTGTGTAATAGTTTGAAGTAGTATGTGTGTGTAATAGTTTGAATCGATGTAGTATGTGTGGGTAATGAATTTGATGTAGTTTGTGTGCGTGTAATAGTTTGAATCGATGTAGTTGAACACCGTGCTTTATAATTTCTGTGAATAATCAAGGACAACCTCATAAAAAGAGGGTGGTCTGGCAATGAGCAATGTCAATTCTGTGGATGTCAGGAAAATGTAGTCCATCTCCTCTTCAAGTACTCCCTCCGTTTCAAAATATAAGATGTTTTAGCTTTGTGAATGGAGCGTATCTAGACATCTTTTAGTGATGGTGCTTTCTAAACCTAGATGAACCTACATACTAATAGGGGACTAGATACACTTCATTCACAAAGCTAAAACATCTTATATTTTAAAACGGAGGGAGTACAAGGTAGCTACATTTGTAACACGTTGAACTGCAGGACCATTTTGCAGGCAACACAAGACAAAGGAAAAAATGGTTTACAGCATAGACAGCAGACGCAAAATCTGTAGTCTGGGATAAAAAGATGCCAGTTAACTGGATTGAACCACGACTAGTAATTGAAGGAAATAGGTACTTGATAGTATTTGCTTACAACAGTAGTACTTTCATACAAAAGGGTCTTATACCTGCACAAAAGTGGGATAAACTTCCTACTAGTTTATAGAACAATTCGTCATCATTTCATCTACAAAAGCCATTCTTCAGGCCAAACTTAACTATTCTACACTGAAGAAACTACAGATCTCCACCAGAAAAGTTGGCTGGCCAATTGCCTTGAGAGGACATAAGTTCTTTGATCATTTAACCCAAACTGATATATTGTCTTCCCGTCAAACTATAAGAAATCTGCATCGTTCATGCACGAACGATTTGCGTGCGCCAGTCCCGGTTCAGTTGGACCATCCGCGCCGCTGCAACAATTTCTTCGAAACTGAAATTCGACATCTCCTTCTCGGGATCGTAGGTCCGTGTGAACTCGAACCTAAATTTCGGGGCTGAGCTGATGCCCGCTGCCGGCTCCGGCTGTCGAACAATCCAGCATGCTGAGTGTAGACGCTTGGTCGCCGCCACGGTACGGTCTTTGACGGTGCGTAGGATGGAATGTCTTTGCCGCAGACGGCGTGCTCCTAGCCTACCCCACTGAGGTAAGGTAGTCCGCGCCGAAGCATGGACGCGAGAGTTCCTAGACCTTGGCGCTGCCCTGTTCGAGGGTGTGTACCCTCGGCGGCGGCATGCTCTCATGAATGTTTTGATACGTACCTTGTTCCCATTGCCTAGAGCATGCCGTAATGCCGCCGCGCGATTTCTCCACATCGCTCTCTTGGCCCTGCTTGCCGCATCTGGTGCCGACGACGGCGCACTCGCTGCCGCGGCCAATTCGGCATATTCTGGGAAATCATTCGCCTGGCAGGGCAATGAGAGACCGGCCTTGAAGTAGAGCTTCATGGCCTGCCTTAGAGGGGCTAAATACCCCAGTTTCGGCGGCTGTCGCGGTGGCGGCTTAGGCGGGGCCATGTTACCCTAGTTGGTGCGGCGCGAAGGAGCTGCGCAAGGTGAACTGTGGTTAGTCGGAGAAGGGGAGTGAAAGAATGACAGTAGGTTTGGACTACGGGCACGCGTGAAAATAACCGTTTCCCATTTCCTTAGAGGGTAATAATTCGACACTCGTTGCATTAACATCTCAATCTTTATTTCCCTTCTCAGCATAAGAGTGCGAACGTATTAAAAAGATCGGTCGTAGCTATCCACCTCATCGGGCAATGTACCAGGACAGGTAGGAGACGGGACCGGGTTTCATTTTAAAAATGTTGACGACTGTGCCCTTATGTTTATACGATATTATTTATATGCCACCATGTACCGTCGAGTGTAGCAACACCATCAGAAACAGCGGGCAACAACGTGGCGTGTTTTATTTTTTTTAAAGGGCATCAGAAACAAGGGATGCCGACGTGGCATGTTTTCTGACTGGCGGGCCCGCCCCCTCCACCTTCGACGGCGCGCATCCCAGCTTCGAGGGGTGGTGCCGCCCACCAACACATTATTGTGCAATTTTCCATGTGGGACTGAATTCCGGCGCTGAGCGGATGCCCGTGTCGAACACAGAGAATTCTACTTAAAATACATTACAATTTTTTCTGAAAGGTAATACGCAGTCTGATCATCGAAATAATATAAATACAGTACAAATTTCTACTTCAAAAAATAGACCTAAAAATGCTAGCAAATAACCTAGGATGAATATATGATTCATTCTCCCCTATATATTTCGTCGGCGGCGGCTCCCGCGTGCTGCAACACATGTTCAGAGAACTCTCTCCGTCTGTAGTGTGCTGCCAATATCTTGTACAGTGGGTAAGGCCTCGGTGTATGTTCCAGACTTAAGCCATACATTACCATTGTTGGTTTCTCTTCCCAGGCTTGAACTTCATGATCGTACAGTCTGATAAAATTTCTGTAGTATATGCAACCGGGTTTGACTGTGGGGTGTAACCTGGTGTCAATGGAGATAGACCAATTGTGACCAACGAAGAGGGCACGACTTCCAATGTCATCGACGGCCTCGAGAGAGCGGTTCTCCGTGTCTACCCGGTACAACACCGGTTGCCCTTTGGCGAAATCCCTGTTCAACACAAGAAGCAGATCACCATCTGACTCCACAAGGTAAAATATGTAGGTTCCGCGTACCTGTTCAAAGACTGGGGCCGAAATTATTTTGGCCATCGTGACAGTGCTCGCGCGCTGCTCTAACTGGATGTTGGTCGACAAGATGTCTCCATTCTCAAGTAATGCATATACTTCCCCTCGAAATGTCGTCATGCAGACCAGAAGCGTATCAGGAGGTGGCGAATACAATCCTTCTCCAAATGATCCATTGATTTGCCCTGTTGGGGTGCTCTCATCGGCCCATGTAATATGATCTGGATAATCAGTGCAAACAAACACCATCGCCGGGGACTTTGTCACGACGAGAGACTGTAGAAGATCAGATGGTATGTGTGCTTGAAACTTAGTGTTAGACTTGTGAGTGATTGGGTTTAGAAGCCGAATCTGGTATGGCTCCACCCTCTGAGCAAGCACGATGACGCCACGAGAAACACCGACGAAGTAGAATCTTTTGGAAGAAGAGGGCATCAGTTAGCACTAAGATGTTTACAATGGAAAATACCAATAAATATCGGATGTGAATGTGAACCTGCGATGGACATCCATTAGATTTGTCCTGAAGCAACGACCAGTGGCGAGGTTGAGGAAGGTGAAGTCTCCAACGTTTGGAAGTGTGTTATCTATCATGATCCAGTTGTTGAGATGGAATTCGGGCACCTTTAAAGTGCGGCGCCAATCGGTGCAGACTTCCCGACAAGCAGCATAGGTGTCGACGTACTCCTCTTTCTCCAGCAAATAGTCGGCAATCTTGCGAAGTGGGTCGGCCAGGAGATCGGCCCAGTTCCTCTTCATCCGGCTACTAGCCATGGCTTACGTGCGGGAATGTTTTGATCGAGGAAGAAAGAAGAACTACCACTGCGAGGAGAAGAAGAAGAGTATAACAGACGAGGGAGACGAAGTGGAACTGCCACTGCGAGGAGACGATGAGACGGGGGAGAAGAAGCGGAACTGCCAATTCAAGTTTGGATCAATGGGCTTTTTTCCGGAACTAGCGCGTGGACCAGCCATGCACTACATGCAAGTCTTGATCAAACAGACTGACATGTGGGACCTGCTAAAAATTCTGTGAAGTGCTCCCCGTGTATAGTGCGCTGACAGGTGGCATGTTTTCTGACAGGCGGGCCCGCCTCCTCCGCCTACGACGGCGCGCGTCCCAGGTTCGAGGGCTGGTGCCGCCCACCAACACATTATTGTGCAATTTTCCATGCTTTGTCGCAACCAGCTCCGCTCTGCTCCTCTCCTCTACTCCTGCCGCCGCCACTCCGCTCAGTCGTGCACCGCTCTCGTCGTCCCCTTGGGCCATCGTCCTCTCGCCCTCCCCTCCCTGCCATCCCCTCACGTCCCCTCCCCTCCCTGCCCTGTCTCCTTGCCGCCGCCCACCACCCAGGCGCGTCTCGAAACGAAAACCGAGAGTCGGCCGTTAGGTTAGGGGCCCAACGACACTGGTGATCCGGCTCCCGCTCGGAGATGGATCCTGCGAGGCTTGAGAGCATGGATATGGGTCCTGCGCGGCTAGAGAGCATGGAATCTCCTTCAAGTCTGGAGAGCACAGAGGACAACGAAACGGGGGGAGAGGTAGCGGGGTGCAGAGCTTTGGAGGTATGGAGCCCGGAGAAGGTGTCGTGCGTCCACATTGAAAGGTAAGAATTGTGATTCCTTATCTGCATACCCCAATTAGCGTTTGTAGTTCCGTGGTGATGCCAAGGATATGGGTTGGTAACCGCAGGACGTCTGTACAGCTTGTCCTTGAGCATGATGCTTTGTCAAGCGAGCATGAAGGCACTGAAACGTGTGGCGGTGCGGATGATGATGAGAAAGCATATCCAGACGTGGCTGCTGACCCTGATAGGATGGAGAGTAGGGAATATTTGGTTGATTCGAACTTTGAGCCTAACTATGGGACTGGTGAGGAAGAGGAATGTGAATATGTGGAAATGGGATGTAGATACGATGACGAAGACGTGGACAGGCCAGTGATACACTTTGACAGGGACAATCCTACAATTGATGAGGGGACTATCTTTGATCATGTGGAGGACTGCAGATATGCAGTTGAAACCTATGTAGTCAGAGTTGGGTTCGAATTTATCATTGAAAAGAGCGACCAAAAGAGATTTAGGGTGCACTGTAGGGAAAGTAATGTGTGTAAATGGAGATTACATGCATCTCCAATGCAGGGTGTGATGGGTTCGTAGCATGGAAAACAAAAAAAATCTACCGCAAGAACGAACAAAACCCAGATCTAATCTAGATAAAAGCCAAGATCTAATCTATTAGACATGTGCAACGAGATAGATCTGTACTAACCCTTGTAGATCCGAAAGCGTTACGAGATTGGATCTCGTGGTTGATGTAGTCGATCACTTGCCGATCTCAAGATCGAGTGGACGATCCTTCCGGCGCCGCGTTCCGGCAGCGCTTCCGCAGTAGGTCACACGTACGGAGTCGAAGAAGACCTTCCTCTCCTCGTTCCAGCGAGCAGCGGAGGTAGTAGATCTTCTCCACGGAATCCCAGCAGCACGACGGCGTGGTGGTGGTGGTGGAGTAGAGAATTCTGCAGGGCTTCGCCTAAGCCTGAGTAGAAGAAAGGAGGAGGAGAGAGGCTGCTAGGATTGGAGTAGTGGAGGAGGGCCAGGGGGTGGCGCCCCCACCCCTCTATTTAAAGGGGGGAGGCACCATGGGGAGGTGGAGTCCTTGTAGGACTCCCCTCTCCCTTGGCTTGCGGATTGGGAGGGGGAGGAGTCCTCCTCTCCCACGACTCCTTGTCTTGCCCCACAAGGACTCCTTGATCCTTTCTTGGTTTTCAAGCAAACTCCAAGAAATCTTCCAGAACCTTCCAGAACATTCCGAAACCTTCTAGAATCCTCATACAAATACTCCGGAACATTTCCTAACTCAAAAAATGATCCCCAATATATGAATCTTATTCTCCGGACAATTTCGGATCTCCTCGTGATGTCCCAGATCCAATCCGAGACTCCGAACAACATTCAGGCTCCAACGCACTTTCCATATCTACTTAAAACAACTTCGAACCTTAAGTGTGTCACCCTACGGTTCGTGAATATGTAGACATGACAGAGACACATCTCCTATCAATAACCATCAGCGGGACCTGGAGATCCATAATGGCTCCCACATACTCAACGATGACTTCGTGATCGATTGAACCATTTACATACGAAACCAATTCCCTTTGTCTCGCGATAATATACTTATCCGAGGTTTGATCGTCGGTATCTCTATACCTAGTTCTACCTCGTTACTGATAAGTACTCTTTACTCGTTCCGTGACATGTCATCCCTTGTGACCTAGTCACATGCTTGCAAGCTAACTAGATGACATTCCACCGAGAGGGCCCAGAGCATATCTATCCATCATATGGATGGACAAATCCCAATCTTGGTCCATGCGCTTCAACACATACTTTCAGAATACCCAATAACACCTTTATGACCACCCAGTTACGAAGCGGTGTTTGATGTCATCAAAGTACCCATCCGGTGATGGTGATTAACATAACCTCATGGTCGAAGGATTAGGTTACTATGTATTTTAAAGCTTATAGCAAACGGACTTTAATGACTTGATCTTATGCTATGCTTACTACGGGTGTGTGTCCATCACATCATTCTCCTAATGATATGATCTTGTTATTAACGACATCCAATGTCCATGATTAGGAAACCATGATCATCCATTAATCAACAAGCTAGTTTAACAAGAGGCTTACTAGGGACTCTTTTATGTTTACAAAACACACAAGTATTAATGTTTCCGGTTAATACAATTATAGCATGGGATGTAAACATTTATCATAAACATAAAGATATAATAATAACCACTTTATTATTGCCTCTTGGGCATATCTCCAACAGTCTCCCACTTGCACTAGAGTCAATAATCTAGTTAAAAAACTTGTGCATTAAACACCTATGGCTTTCTGGTGTTGTATAGACACTATTGCTAGTGGTAAACATAATCTTCGGATCTGACACTTCCAAGTCCGTGTGTATTTGCATGTCATTGCGTCTCTACGCATTACTCATTCTCCAATGAGATGGCATTGTATAAATTTGGTCCTTTGGTGAGACCTTTAGTTCCTTGGGATTAAATCATGTTGATACAATTGTCGTACAATGTATCTTCATAGTATTATCCCGCTATGAACCACGCCTAGTTTGATAACAACCTACTTAACACAAATGCCCTCATTTGCTGCTACTATAGCAGTTATATACTTAGCCTTTTGTTGTAGTATCCATTACAATATCTCAACTTTGGAACTCATCCAAATCCATCATGGAACATCCTTTCCATTATATTGTGCCACCCATAGTCTAAATTGAGATAAATTTAATTTGTATCTTGTGACAAAACTAGTATCAATGTAACACTTTACAATGAACTACCTTTAACTATTAGTCACTTATACATGATATATTCTTAGTTTTTCCAAAGCTCATAAGAATATCTTTACTATTGTCCAATGATTATATTATGAATCATTCTGGTATATGCTCATAACATTTAGAGCATAGGACATATCTGGATGTGTACATCTCAAAGAATGATTGATCAAAATATTCTTGTGATTTCACCAAGTGTCAAAACACTTGAATCTCGTGTCAACACACTTGAATCTTGATTTAGTCCTTTCCGTGCGTCAAGAACCTTTCTTGTTGTTTCCATACTGAACTCATTCAACATCTCATCTATGTACATTTGGCAAAACCATATTAGCGCCTCAATCTATTCATATAGACATTGATGCCTAATTCTTGGGTTATGCCTAAGTCTTTCATCCAAATGAAATTCTTAACCTGTGTCAATAAAAGATACATCATTTCTAATCAACAATATGTCTTTCACATAATGTATTAGAAATATGTCTTAGCGCTCCCACTTAATTTCTTGCAAAATGCAAACATCTTCATCGCCTCTCATGAAATTAAACCTTTTAACGGTTTCATCACGGTGAAGATTCCAACTCCGCGATGCTCACTTCAACCATTGAAGTTTTGCATACTCTTTTAGCATCCTTTTAATTTAACAAAACCCTTTGGATCGTGTCATGTACACGTCCTAGGTAACCATTCTATTAGAAGAACTTGTTTTGTTTGTTCAACTACCATATACCAAAATATATGTAGTGGTTGCTACATTAATCCGTCCAGACTAAATATCGCTATGAAAGATCAAATCTTATCATAGTCAATTCCTTGAACATTGTCGTAAACTCTTTCCGACATGTCGACTATTTCATAGATTTGAAACATCCAGGTCTATTTCTTTATAGATCCAAACACGGCCGATAGGCTTCACGCCTTTCTAGAGGGTCTTCTAAGTTCAGAAACTTGATTTCTCGTGTATGGATACTATCACGGATTCCATGACTTCTAGTCATTTTATGGAGTCAGGGCCCATCATCGCTTCTTTGCATGTAGTCGGTTCATCATTGTCAAAACAATAACGACTTGCTTATCAAATCTTACTATTTGATTCTTACCGACCCACATGGTTCCATAGGAACTCTAATCTCCGAGATCACACCTTTTGTAATCACGAGAGCCATGACCATTGTGGCCGCCACCGGGACACTTTCCGGCGCTGCGCTACTTAGCACATATAGCTAAGGTTCAACAACCTTATCAAAGTTCTATTGTCCTCCCACTTAACTTTTCATGAAAAATTCCTTCTCAAGAAACTTGACGTTCCAAGCGACAAACTCTTTTGTCCTTGGCGTTATGGAGAAATTCCCAACAAATTCTTTGGAATAACCTACAAAGACGTGCTTATCCGACTTTGGTTGTAAACATTTTACTTATGCCTAGCATACCAAAAATTTAAGAAAGGACAACCTGGGTTTTATCCCAAACCATGACTTATATGGTGTCATTTCAACGGATCACGATGGAGCTCTTTTCAGTGTAAAAGCGGTAGTCACTAAAGCTTTTAATCTTTAATATATAATGGCAGTTTTATAAATGACACCTTTGATCTTACCATGTCAAACAAGGTTTCATTACATATCTTGAACACTCCATACTCCTATGGTGTTTTGGGAAATGTAAATCCATGGAACGATTCCTCAAATCTTAGGTGTTTTGCTAAACTTGTAACTCAAACATCTTTCTTTATGATCCAATCATAAACTCTTTTATTTTCTTGTTACAATGATTTTCCACTTCATCTTGAAAGTCTTTGAACATTTTTCAAATGTTTCATACTTCTTCCTTATTGAGTAAGTATATACATATACTCACTCAAATCTTCGGAGAAAGCATATGAAGTTGAAATCCATCGCCCACGACTACACATAATGGACTATATACATCAATATGTACAAATTCCAATCAGTTAGTCGTTTGTTCCTCTTTTGGCCTACGAACGGAGTTTTAATTATCTCTAGGAAAGTATCACAAGCGTCATTTGATCCAAATCAAAGACTCCAAAAATCCATCAACATGGAGTTTCTTCATATATCCTTTCAATATAATTTAAACGGCGATGTCACTTCGCAAGTGATCTTTCAATCATTTGTCTTGCGAAATTTTACATTAGTTTTATGGTCGTTATTTCTCCTACCAGACTTGTATATTATCCATCTATTATGGAATACGGTAATTATTGAACAACCTTTTGTCGTCATAATACCTGATCAAAATAACAATTATTGAAACAAATCTTGAAGGCAAGCTTTGATGTTAACGAGCAACACAACAACCCTTTGTTTGTTTTCGATGAACATCATCACATTTTCTCTTGCTAGTTACTTAGGCCATTGCAGTTCATGAATTGTGTTGTCCTGTATGACACTTCATACCAACCAATTCGGTATCCAATACCTAAGAACCACATTGTTTAACAAGCAAGGAATACAACCATAACATGTATATCTTCTATATGCCTAAGTTGGACATCTCCAACCTTTTATTTTCTGCCAAATATTTTATAGATTCTCTTTCAGCAATTCCTTTTATTTTAAAAGAATCTATCAACATCAATAGTGGTGTCATCAACATGACACATGGTACAAAGCGTATATAGTCAACCACCAATACCTTTGGACTTGCACTTTGAGGTGGATCACCATCATCAAATGTTTGGTGTTCTTTCAAAAATCCATTCTTTAGTAATCTTTTAGTGTAGTAAACATTTTACTTACATCTTCTATTCATCCTTATCATGACAACTTTCATGATCAAGCTGCTATAGCTTATAAAGGTGAATTGCGAGTATAATGTTTCTTTTTCAAAACCTTTGGAGGATTAGGACGACTAGCGTCTCCAATCTTCACAAATTCTCATCAAATATGAGGACGTATACTCTATCATGTTGTAACCAACACATTGTTTTAGATATCGCAATACCTTTCACATATGATGGTTTCTGAAACATTGCATTCAGCTCTTAGATAAACTTGATATTAAAAACAATCTTTTGAGTATCAAGAATCATGGAGGCAAACATGATACTTTAGATACTAACATTGGAATTCTTACTCTTGATTTAATACTACTTATTAAACTTCATGGAGTAAATAGAGTTTGCTGAAAGTTTGCAATAGGACTTATAAACTTTAAATTGACATTCAAAACAATACGATACCAGTTCGTAAAGTAAATATCCAGAATTTCTATAGTTCCACTATCTCAACTATAACTAAGCGTAAGGTGGTGAACGGATGCCAATGACTACAACAAACTATGGAAATTCACTTTGATTGTGTTTATGATAAATTGAGTTCGACTAATCCAAATTACAAATGAACTCCCACTCAAAACAATATCCCTCGAGTTGTTTTAGTGATTACACGAACCAAATCCACTACACCAAGTCCGATCATGACGTGAGATGATGTAGCTTTAAAGGCGAACAATCAACATGTTCATCATATCATCCATATGACTCATGCTTTACCTTTCGGTATTCCGTGTTCCGAGACCATGTCTCTACATGCTAGGCTCGTCAAGGTTAACCTTAGTTTCCGCATGTGCAAATCTGGCTTGCACCCGTTGTATGCACACGTAGAGTCTATCACACCCGATCATCACGAGATGCTTCGAAACGACGAGTCTTAGCAACGGTGCCAACTAAGGACGAACACTTTATTACTTGATATTTAGTGAGAGGGATCATCTTATAATGCTACCGTCGCGATCTAAGCAATACAAGATGCATAAAGGATTAACATCACAGGCAATTCATAATATGTGATATGATATGGCCTTTCTTCTTGTGCCTTTGATCTCCATCTCCAAAGCATGGACATGTTCTCCATCATCACCAGCGTGGCGTCAAGGTCCGTGGCGCCGCTTCATGGTTGTCCATCACCAACAGCAACTATTACAACTACTTGGAATAAAGCTATTACATGATGAATAGACACGCAGGTCTTAAACAAAATTTAAAGACAACCATTAGGCTCCTGCCGGTTGCCATATTACAATAAGGATCATTGCATACATCAAATATAATCACAATCACATAATGGCCATATCACATCCCAAAACCCCCTGCAAAAATGAGTTAGACGCCTCTAATCTTCTTTGCATGTTTTACGTGGTTTGGGGCTTTCGAATAAGAACGGATCTTACCTACGAACATGAACCACAACATTGATACAAGTGCTATCAAGTGCAAAGTGTAAATTGGATCTATACTATGGTGGGAGAGACAGACACCCGCAAAGCCACTTGTGCAAAGCAAGTTACACGTCAAGCGTGGAGCAAGTCTCATGTGTGATAACATGTAAGGTTAGCCCGAGCCGCTTCATCCCACCATGCCGCAAGATGCAAAGTACACAAAGCAAAAGACGGCACGAGCACCAACGCCCACAAAACCATTGTGTTCTACTCGTGAAACAGATCTACGCATAGACACGGCTCTAATACCACTGATGGGTTCGTAGCATGGAAAATAAAAAATTTCTACCGCAAGAACGAAAAAACCCAGATCTAATCTAGATAAAAGCCAAGATCTAATCTATTAGACATGTGCAACGAGATAGATCTGTACTAACCCTTATAGATCCGAAAGCGTTACGAGATTGGATCTCGTGGTTGATGTAGTCGATCACTTGCCGATCTCAAGATCGAGTGGACGATCCTTCCGGCGCCGCGTTCTGGCAGCGCTTCCGCAGTCGGTCACACATACGGAGTCGAAGCAGACGTTCCTCTCCTTGTTCCAGCGAGCAGCGGAGGTAGTAGATCTTCTCCACGGAATCCCAGCAGCACGACGGCGTGGTGGTGGTGGTGGAGTAGAGAATTCTGCAGGGCTTCGCCTAAGCCTGAGCAGAAGAAAGGAGGAGGAGAGAGGCGGCTAGGATTGGAGTAGTGGAGGAGGGCCAGGGGGTGGCGCCCCCACCCCTCTATTTAAAGGGGGGAGGCGCCATGGGGAGGTGGAGTCCTTGTAGGACTCCCCTCTCCCTTGGCCTGCGGATTGGGACGCGGGAGGAGTCCTCCTCTCCCACGACTCCTTGTCTTGCCCCATAAGGACTCCTTGATCCTTTCTTGGTTTTCAAGCAAACTCCAAGAAATCTTCCAGAACCTTCCGGAACATTCCGAAACCTTCTAGAATCCTCATACAAATACTCCGGAACATTTCCTAACTCAGAAAATGATCCCCAATATATGAATCTTATTCTCCGGACAATTCCGGATCTCCTCGTGATGTCCCGGATCCAATCCGAGACTCCGAACAACATTCGGTCTCCAACGCACATTCCATATCTACTTAAAACAACTTCGAACCTTAAGTGTGTCACCCTACGGTTCGTGAATATGTAGACATGACAGAGACACATCTCCTATCAATAACCATCAGCGGGACCTGGAGATCCATAATGGCTCCCACATACTCAACGATGACTTCGTGATCGATAGAACCATTTACATACGAAACCAATTCCCTTTGTCACGCGATACTATACTTATCCGAGGTTTGATCGTCGGTATCTCCATACCTAGTTCTACCTCGTTACTGATAAGTACTCTTCACTCGCTCCGTGATATGTCATCCCTTGTGACCCAGTCACATGCTTGCAAGCTAACTAGATGACATTCCACCGAGAGGGCCCAGAGCATATCTATCCGTCATATGGATGGACAAATCCTAATCTTGGTCCATGCGCTTCAACACATACTTTCAGAATACCCAATGACACCTTTATGACCACCCATTTACGAAGCGGTGTTTGATGTCATCAAAGTACCCATCCGGTGATGGTGATTAACATAACCTCATGGTCGAAGGATTAGGTTACTATGTATTTTAAAGCTTATAGCAAACGGACTTTAATGACTTGATCTTATGCTATGCTTACTACGGGTGTGTGTCCATCACATCATTCTCCTAATGATATGATCTTGTTATTAACGACATCCAATGTCCATGATTAGGAAACCATGATCATCCATTAATCAACAAGCTAGTTTAACAAGAGGCTTACTAGGGACTCTTTTATGTTTACAAAACACACAAGTATTAATGTTTCCGGTGAATACAATTATAGCATGGGATGTAAACATTTATCATAAACATAAAGATATAATAATAACCACTTTATTATTGCCTCTTGGGCATATCTCCAACAGGGAGGACATCCATTTCAGGTTGCAATAGCTACATTTAGTTTCAGTCTTTCTCATATTTATTCTGCTGATAACTAGCTCTGAATTATTTAAATTCTTATCGAATGCAGATCAAAGTAAACACGAAGGAACACAACTGCCCTAATACTTCTTTAAGTGGTAAAATTAGACCGGCGACTACCAAGTGGATTGCTGCTACTATACTTGACTGGGTGAGGCAAGATCATAACATTGGACCAGCTAAACTCAGAGCAAAGATTAGCAAAAAGTTTAACGTTCTGATTCCTTATCACAGAGTCTTTGATGGGAAGGAGATGGCTCTAGACTTCATTCAAGGCAAGTGGAATGATAGTTTTCATATGTTGTATAGTTTCAAAGCTCAGGTAGAGAAAACATCACCTGGTAGTGTTGTTGACATCGATTACGAGGTTGTGAAAGGGAGAGAAAAGGTCTCGAGGGGGGTCAGGTATAAGCAGGCAGATAAGATATGCTTCAGGAGATGTTTTGTCTGCCTGAAGGCATGCTGGAAGAGGTTCCTAGACGGCTGCAGGCCATACTTGGCAATAGGCGCAACTTCTTTAACAGGGAAGTTTAGGGGACATGTTTCTTCTGCTTGTGCTTTGGACACACATAATTGGCTTCTACCCGTAGCTTATGCTGTTCTTGAGGGTGAATCAAATGAAAGATGGACATGGTTCATGCAGAGACTACGGGAAGTAATTGGTCACCCTGAAGGCTTGGTGATATACACCGGTGCATCCGAGGGTCTTGAGAATGTTGTTGATGCTATGTTTCCTGGGGTTGAGCATAGGGAATGCATGCGTCACCTCGCTACTAACTTCATGAAGAAGTTCGAAGGAAAGATCTTTGAAGAGGACTTGTGGCGATCAGCATACACATACATCCCAAGCACGCATGCTACTTACTTGCAGAACATGTATGTAGTGCCAAAGGTGAAAAAATACCTTGAGGAACATCACACCAAGCTATGGGCCAGAAGCAAGTTTGGTGAGTTAAGCAAGGTGGATTTTGTATGCAATAATTTGGCAGAGAGTTTCAATGATAAGATTTTAGGCATGAAGACACTTGGAATTGTTATTTTGTTGGATGCAATATGACAATGCATAATGGTGAAGATAGATTTAAGGCAAAGAATTTGTGTAAGAAAATTTTTAGGCCATAAAATAGTTCCAAAGGTAGTTATGTTACTGAATGGAAGAACCAGGGCAATGAGAGCCATAAAGATGAGGGTGGTCAGAAGTTCCAGAACATTGGCTGAGGTCTATGCAGAATACAAGTGTGGAAGTGAATGGAGGTACACTGTAGATATTGGAAACAAGACTTGTTCATGCAGGCAGTGGCAGATTACTGGTCTGCCATGTCACCATGCAATTTACTTCATCTTAAAGCTTAGAGGTAACGGAGCTGAAATAGAGAACTATGTCGACAACTATTTCTCTGTGGACAAGTTTGCTGCAACTTATGCAGAAAACGTACCACCTATGGCCGATGAAAATGATTGGGAGATTGTCGATCCAGGGTTCAAACTTCAACCACCAGTTCTTACGAGGCCACCTGGGAGGCCTAGAAAGCTAATGATCGTAGCCTCCACCGATAAAGGTCCAAGGCTTGGTGCTAGGAAAAGGAAATGCGGACGTTGTGGTGGATTCGGCCATATCAAGAGGTTGTGCAAAAACCCAGTTACATATGCTATTCTCCCTGTTCACACCCCGGTGGCAGAAAATGAGGCTTCTCAGCCAGAACTAGCGGAAGAGCAGTGCGAAGACGGTGATGAGCACTCGGAGGAAAACGTACGTAAGCAACCAATTTATAAAGAAGTGGAGGTGCCAGCGAGAAAAGGGTGTGAAAATAAACAAAAGGGTGAGCGGAACGGGGAGGAAAGGGCAAATAATGGAGGTGTATTAGAATATAAAGAAGTTGCAGGGGTGATTGAGGATGTTCTTGAGGATCTTTCGGCTAACTGCAGGAGAAATAATAAATCCTTGCCAATTTCATCTTTGTACAATTCTCCAGATGAAAGGTAAGCTTAAAATTGTTTTATTCGCCATTTTATCATTTTTTATCCTCATCAACTGATGCTTAATGCAGCGTGGGCTAGCAGACTAATAAGAGGAGCAGAAAGATGCGGGCACAGTAACATCCTATGTTGAATTGTATCATTGAAACTAAACTACCCGTGTCGTCTTTATTTATATCTAGCGCGTGCAACGTGTCTGTGATGGGGTCATGTGGACCAGATTACATTTTTTTAAATATTATTACATTATTTTTTTACCTGCGTTTGGACGCGGCTACTAGTTCCCATCTCCCTTGCATTCCCATCTCCTCTAGCGCACTCTAGAATTATGGAGATTGAAAGGGCATGTATGCCCCCATGTGTGGTTTTGGTAATTAATGACAAGCCCTATGCACTAGTGCAAATTGAGTTTTACTTGTAGGTTTTTCCATTGGCATCGCTTGGACCATGTGTTGGTTTCAAGGATGAAAAAGAAGAAGCATCGTCCAAGGGCTTTGTGCCTATTGGAATCAAGTAGAAGAAGAAGATCAAGTATGTCTTGAAGAAGAAGATGGAGTTCCTCATGGCTATCTTCAAGACATCGTCAAGAATTGTTGTGCAAGCTCAAGAGAATGATGAAGACAAGTCCGAAGAAGATGCTTCCCCATGGTGTATGGGGGAGCATGTCTCAAGACTTCATCAAGCAAGTGCAAACAAGTGCAATCAAGAAAGGTGTTCCATCTTGAAGGTGACACGATCGTCTACATCAAGATCAAGTGGGATGCTCAAGGCAAAGGTATGGTCTTGATAGGGTTTCCTTTTTACCGGTCTCTTGTATTGTTCTTGTAGTGCTGGGAGACCGGGTTTAGGATAGATAACCGTACTATCAAGAGGGGCTCTCGAGTGGGTGACTCGTTCGTATCTTTCGGTGAGAGCTCAAACCTTTGCATACATAGCATCATATTTCTTGGTTGTTGTTTGGTTCTTGTCCATGTGAGGATCTAGAGCTTGTGGTTATCTTCATAACAAGCACTAGTTCATCAAAAACGGATTTCCTTGCATATCTTATTATGTTTTTGATCTTGCGGGTTTTCCGGCTCCACACCTTGGGAGGTATCTCACATATATATTCATGGTATTTTCTCCCTTGGTGATACCCAATATTTCGACACGTTGTTATCTTTCCAGCAAAATTGGTTTCATCTCGTTTGGAGTTCAGATGCAAAAGTTGTGGCAGTTCTGGTTCTGAAGTTTTTGCCTGACCGGTAGTTCCGGTGGGCCACCGGTAGTACCGGCCAGACGCCGGAAGTACCGCTCGGGCAGAAATGCCACCGGTAGTACCGGTGTTAATTCCGGCCCAACTTCCGGCAACCCAAATTTTGGTTCAGTACCCTCTCTGCATGGTCTGCGCTATTTGACAGAACTTCGGTCGGAATCTTGGGCGGTAGTACAAGCCCAGGCGGTAGTACCGGTGACCCATCGGTAGTACCGGTTGGCCTCGTTTTTGTGTTCGTTTGCACCTTGTTTTTAGACCGTTGGCTGAGTGCCACCGGTAGTACCGGCCACCCACCGGTACTACCGG
Source organism: Avena eriantha (assembly GCA_910589775.1). NCBI lineage: Eukaryota > Viridiplantae > Streptophyta > Magnoliopsida > Poales > Poaceae > Avena > Avena eriantha. The sequence continues at coordinate 103,350,444 of OU342742.1, forward strand.
CCGTGCGTGATTCTGTGGGTAACGGGCAGATCGGGGAGCCCTTTAAAAGGAGCTCCCCTTTCCTCTTCGGCCCCATAACTTGTTCTTCTTGGTTTTTGGCTTTCTATCTCCTCCATTGTTGACCTTGAAGAGATTGCTCTCTCCCCTTCCCCCTCCTATGATTCTTGCATATTTTTGAGGGATTTGAGAGAGGAGATCTAGATCTACAAGCCCCACCAAGCAAAATCCCTTCTTTGTGAAGGAATCCTTGGGATCTAGATCTTGGAGAGTTTTGTGTTCTCCTCTTGTGTTCTTCCTCCCTTATTCCCCCAATAGCTTTTGTAGCTTTGGTGGAATTTGAGAGTGAAGGACTTGCCTCTTGCATTTGGTGCATAGGTTTGAGTTCTCCTCGGAGATTCGGCGAGTTCAAGCCCTTGGGCTTGTTTCTCTTGGGTTCTTGGAACCCTAGACGGTTGTGTGGTTGGATAGTTGACCTTTTGTGGTCTTGTAGCCTTTTGTGGCCTTGTTGCCTTTTGTGGCTTTGTAGCCTTTGTGGCATTGTTCTTGGGTCTCCAATTGAGTTGTGGAGGTTCCCCAAGCTTGTTGGCCTTTTGTGGCATTGTGGAGCCTTTGTGGCGTTTCTTGGGAGCCCTCCAATTGAGTTGTGGAGATTGCCCCAAGCCTTGTAAGGGTCCGGTGACCGCCCTCAAGTGTCCCATAGTGGAACGTGAGTAGGCCTTTGTGGCGAGCTCACGGGAGAATAGGGTGAGCCTTTTGTGGCATCGGTGAGTTGCGTGGCTTCGCATCCTTGGTGAGGCCTTGTGTGGCGTTTGGTGAGCATCGAGCCACCACACCTCGAGGTGAGCCATTTGTGGTGTTCGAAGTACACTGCGCCCCCGCACCTCTCCAACGGCGACGTAGCTTCTTTGGAAGTGAACTTCGGGAAACAAATCATCGTCTCCGCGTCCATCGGCTATCTCTCAACCGAGCCCTTTACCTATGCAATTTACATTGTGATAGCCTTCGTGCTTGAAGTACTATATCTTGCTATCTCCTTGTTGCTTGTCTTGCTTAGCATAGGTTGTTGGTGCACTTAGTGAAACTAGTGGATATAGGTTTTGGCTTGATAAATTAAACGTTAAGTTTTATTCCGCATTTATTAGAGCCTAAACCGTAATTATTTTAAAACGCCTATTCACCCCCCCCTCTAGGCGACGTCCATTTCCCTTTCAGTTGTGCCATCAAGTAGCAAAGTCAGCGTATAGTCCCATCAGGTGTGAACGCAATGACTTTGTTTGTTCAGAATTTGACGACTTTTGATTAGTTTGAAAGACAGATAAACCTAAAACATGTATCTATACATGTTTTGGGTATAGACACATTTATTAAATATCTAAAAAAACTAAGTCAGTTATATTTGGACAGGAGTAGTACACTATTACAACACGCTCGATCCCTTCTTCTCAGGCGCACTCCAAATTATGGTTGTGCCATCAAGTGCTGGGAGCAGAGTCATTGTATTGTCCCATCAGATATGTCAGGGAACGCGCGAACTTTATTTCAGGATCGGACGAGTTTCGATCGACTAGTTTCAAAGACAAAGACAACTAAAACATGGCCAACATATATAGATTATGACGATAACCGACCATGACTCAGGTGACCCAGATCCAAAGAGTGCATTAAGATACCGTACATAGATTTAATTTATGCTTAAGTGGCCCTAATCGACTATGACGCTCCCGCAGTCTCCATCATTGACGACGTTGTCCGCGTCGCCGCCAGCCTCCTCCGCGTCGGAATCGATGTCGACGTTCCCGGCAGCGTTCCTCCTCCTCATGGATTCTTCACGGTGTGCTGCATCAATAACGGTGGAGGTCGTACGCCCAGGCACTGCCCAGAAGCGCTGCCTCCCTTCGGGGTTGCGCATATCTGGGTGGATCTCCCGCCGGTGGGTTCCGCACAGCTCAATCAACGCATCCCACTCCTTCTTGAACAACTTTCGCCAGTACGCGCTCGTACGCGAGTACCGCACCATTGCCCTCTCCCGCTCCGACAGCTGGCGGCGGCACTCCTCGATCTGCCTCGCCAACGCGTTGTCGCGCAAGAGCGGCGCGACAGGAACCCCGGCGTAGCTGAGCTCGAAGCCGGCCGGAAGCCTTGCTAACGGCGGCGTGAGTATGCCGTAGTGGGCGAACATCTGAGCCTCGTGCAAGCTGAGTTTGGGCCTCTCCCTCTCCATGGCGATGAAGGAACACGATCTGATTTTTGGCCCCGAGGTTAAGGGGATAAAGGCAAGGACGTAGGCCCAGCGTAGTTGCCACGGCCAATCAGTTCGCAGAACAGACTTCTCACGGATTGCCCTCGCGAAGGACATCACTATCATCCACGCACCCCGATCCAACGGCGCCTAACAATCAGGGATCGGGTCTTCTAGAAGCCTAGAGCGGTTGCTGGTTAGTACTGCCTCCCGATTGTTTATGGCCAACGGCGGTAGTTGAAAATAATACACATTTCAATGACACTGGTGGATCCATGTGTGGTCTCTAAAGAGAACACACATCCAATGACTTTGGTTGTTGTTAGTAAAAAGAACACACATGCAATGACACTGGTGGATCCATATGTGGTATGTGAAAAGAACATGCATGCAATGACTCCAGTTGTTGTTAGTGAAAATAACACACATGCAATGACACTAGTGGATCCATGTGTGATCTCTAAAGAGAACACACATTTCAATGACACTGGTGGATCCATAGGTGGTATGTGAAAAGAACACACATGCGAAATGACTCTGGTTGTTGTTACTAAAATGAACACACATGCAATGACTCCGGTGGATCCATGTGAAAAGAACACACATGCAATGACACTGGTGGATCCATAGGTGGTATGTGAGGAGAACACACATGCAAAATGACTCTGGTTGTTGTTAGTGAAAAGAACACACATCCAATGAAACTGGTGGATCCATAGGTGGTCTCTGTAGACAACACACATTTCAATGACTCTGGTGGATCCGTATGTGGTATGTGAAAAGAACACACATGCTATGACTCTGGTTGTTGTTAGTGAAAAGAACACACATGCAATGACACTGGTGGATCCATAGGTGGTATGTGAGAAGAACACACATTTCAATGACTCTTGTTGTTGTTACCAAAAAGAACACACATGCAATGACACTGGTGGATCCATGTGTGGTCTCTGAAGAGAGCACACATGCAATGACACTGGTGATCCATATGTGGTATGTGAAAATAACACACATGCAATGACTCTGGTTGTTGTTAGTGAAAAGAACACACATGCAATGACACTGGTGGATCCATATGTGGTCTCTGAAGAGAGCACACATTTCAATGACTCTTGTTGTTGTTAGTAAATAGAACACACATGTAATGACACTGGTGGATCCATGTGTGGTCTCTAAAAAGAATACACATGCAATGACACTGGTTGTTGTTACTAAAAAGAACACACATCCAATGACACTGGTGGATCCATGTGTGGATTGTGAAAAGAGCACATATGGAATGACACTGGTGGATCCATAGGTGGTATGTGAAAAGAACACACATGCAAAATGACTATGGTTGTTGTTAGTGAAAAGAACACACATGCAATGACATTGGTGGATCCATAGGTGGATTATGAAATGAACACACATTTCAATGACTCTTGTTATTTTTAGTAAAAAGAACACACGTGCAATGACACTAGTGGATCCATGTGTGGATTGTGAAGAGAACACACATGCAATGACACTGGTGGATCCATGTGTGGATTGTGAAAAGAACACACATGCAAAATGACTGGTTGTTGTTACTAAAAAGAACACACCTGCAATGACACCGGTGGATCCATGTGTGGTCTCTGTAGAGAACACACATTTTAGTGACCCTGGTGGATGCATATGTGGTATGTGAAAAGAACACACATGCAATGACACTAGTGGATCCATGGGTGGATCGTGAAAAGAACACACATGCAATGACACAGGTGGATCCATAGGTGGTATGTGAAAAGAACACACATGCAAAATGACTCTGGTTGTTGTTACTAAAAAGAACACACATGCAATGCCACTGGTGGATCCATAGGTGGTATGTGAAAAGAACACACATGCAAAATGACTCTGGTTGTTGTTAGTGAAAAGAACACACATGCAATGACATTGGTGGATCCATAGGTGGTATGTGAAGAGAACACACATGCAAAATGACTCTGGTTGTTGTTACTAAAAAGAACACACATGCAAAATGACTCTGGTCGTTGTTACTAAAAAGAACACACATGCAATGACACTGGTGGATCCATGGGTGGATTGTGAAAAGAACACACATGCAATGACACTGGTTGTTGTTACTAAAAAGAACACACATGCAATGACTCTGGTTGTTGGTAGTGAAAAGAACACACATGCAATGACACTGGTGGATCCATAGGCGGTCTCTGTAGAGAACACACATTTCAATCACACTAGTGGATCCATATGTGGTTTGTGAAAAGAACACACATGCAATGACTCTGGTTGTTGTTAGTGAAAAGAACACACATGCAATGACACTGGTGGATCCATGTGTGGTCTCTAAAGAGAGCACACATTTCAATGACTATTTTTGTTGTTAGTAAAAAGAACACACATGCAATGACACTGGTGGATCCATGTGTGGTCTCCGAAGAGAACACGCATGCAATGACACTGGTTGTTGTTACTAAAAAGAACAAACATGCAATGACACTGGTGGATCCATGTGTCGATTGTGAAAAGAGCACACATGGAATGACACTGGTGGATCCATAGGTGGTATGTGAAAAGAACACACATGCAATGACTGTGGTTGTTGTTAGTGAGAAGAACACACATGCAATGACACTGGTGGATCCATAGGTGGTCTCTGTAGAGAACACACATTTCAATCACACTGGTATGTGAAAAGAACATGCATGTAATGACTCTGGTTGTTGTTAGTGAAAAGAACACACATGCAATGACACTGGTGGATCCATGTGTGGTCTCTGAAGAGATCACACATTTCAATGACTCTTGTTGTTGTTAGTAAAAAGAACACACATGCAATGACGCTGGTGGATCCATGTGTGGTCTCTGAAAAGAACACACATGCAATGATACTGGTTGTTGTTACTAAAAAGAACACACATCCAATGACACTGGTGGATCCATGTGTTGATTGTGAAAAGAGCACACATGGAATGACACTGGTGGATCCATAGGTGGTATGTGAGAAGAACACACATGCAAAATGACTCTGGTTGTTGTTACTAAAAAGAACACACACGCAATGACACTGGTGGATCCATATGTGGTATGTGAAAAGAACACACATGCAATGACTCTGGTTGTTGTTAGTGAAAAGAACACACATGCAATGACACTGGTGGATCCATGTGTGGTCTCTGAAGAGAGCACACATTTCAATGACTCTTGTTGTTGTTAGTAAAAAGAACACACATGCAATGACACTGGTGGATCCATGTGTGGTCTCTGAAGAGAACACGCATGCAATGACACTGGTTGTTGTTACTAAAAAGAACAAACATGCAATGACACTGGTGGATCCATGTGTCGATTGTGAAAAGAGCACGCATGGAATGACACTGGTGGATCTATAGGTGGTATGTGAAAAGAACACACATGCAATGACTCTGGTTGTTGTTAGTGAAAAGAACACACATGCAATGACACTGGTGGATCCATAGGTGGTCTCTGTAGAGAACACACATTTCAATCACACTGGTATGTGAAAAGAACACGCATGCAATGACTCTGGTTGTTGTTAGTGAAAAGAACACACATGCAATGACACTGGTGGATCCATGTGTGGTCTCTGAAGAGAGCACATATTTCAATGACTCTTGTTGTTGTTAGTAAAAAGAACACACATGCAATGACACTGGTGGATCCATGTGTGGTCTCTGAAAAGAACACACATGCAATGACACTGGTTGTTGTTACTAAAAAGAACACACATCCAATGACACTGGTGGACCCATGTGTTGATTGTGAAAAGAGCACACATGGAATGACACTGGTGGATCCATAGGTGGTATGTGAGAAGAACACACATGCAAAATGACTCTGGTTGTTGTTACTAAAAAGAACACACACGCAATGACACTGGTGGATCCATGTGTGGATTGTGAAATGAACACACATTCAATGACACTGGTGGTATGTAGGTGGTATGTGAAGAGATCACACATGCAAAATGACTCTGGTTGTTGTTACTAAAAAGAACACACATGCAATGACACTGGTTGATCCATGGGTGGATTGTGAAAAGAGCACACATGAAATGACACTGGTGGATCCATAGGTGGATTGTGAAAAGAGCACACATGCAATGACTCCAGTTGTTGTTAGTGAAAAGAACACACCTGCAATGATACTGGTGGATCCATAGGTGGATTGTGTAAAGAGCACACATGCAATGACACTGGTGGATCCATATGTGGTATGTGAAAAGAACACACATGGAATGACTCTGGTTGTTGTTAGTAAAAAGAACACACATGCAATGACACTGGTGGATCCATAGGTGGATTGTGAAAAGAGCACAAATGTAATGAAATTTGAATGGTACGGGTGGATCCATAGGCGGATTGTGAAAAGAGATTTTCCCTCTCTATCTCTCTGTCACAAATCTCACAAAAGCCCAAACGTGTGGAGATCCCAAACATGGGCTCACTCTGGGTGATATGCCCTGATTGGCTGACAAAGATGTCACGCGGATCATCTCCACCAACCATTGATCCCATGTGATCCAATGGGCAGGATAACCCCTCCCTTCTCCACTTTTTTTATGCATGGTCAATCCGTGCCACCAATACTAAACCCCCATAAACAAGTGAAAATCCATCTATCTAACTAAAATAAATGATCATATTTCGAAGAAGCCATCGTCTTCGTCTTCCGGTTCGTCCTCGTCTTCATCAACACCATGGTCCTCGCCATCGCCACTGTCGGTGCCCTCCTCTGATGACTCGACACCGCCCCCTTCCTGAATAAGCGCGCTATCTCCTCGTCGGAGTCCTCCTCCTCCTTCCCTTCGTAGTCCCACGGGTCCACGTCACTCTCCTCCGCTTCTGCCTCCAACTGATCTATGAACGCCTCCTTGTTGGCCGAGTCGGACTCGTCCAAATAGCTATCTCCTCTCTTCTTCCTGGTCTTCTTCTCGTTCCTCTTCTTGTCCGTACTCGCCGGTGCAACACGCGCCCCCGTCCTGGCTGCTACTTTGCGCTCGTCCGTCGCTGCAGGTACCCCACGCTCCTCCTGCATGGACGGTACGAGCTTCGATGTCGCGGTGTCCTCGAGTGCCAATGTCGATGGATCCTGACGTGGTCGAACACGACATGCTGCCTCAACAGGCGTCTCGCGAGCACGGACGATGCAGCGAAGAGCCGGGGACGCAAGACGGTCAGTGGACGGCTTGGACCTGCCATTGCCACGGCGAGGGGGCATCGTGCTCTAGGTAGTTGCTCCGAATGGTCGATGGCGGGTACACAGAGTGGGGTGCCGATCTGATCAAGGACGAGCAACGGTTTCGTGTGTCGTGTCCACGCGTGCATTTGTCGATTATCAAAAAAAAAGTAATATATCGCGTACTGAACATAATTTGATCACAACTAAAGTGGCACAGCGTATTCTAGACTCGTAAATACCCCGTGCGTGCCTGTCACGTGGAGTTCGACGGAGTTGGATGTGCCGACGTGATCATGCAGCAGTTGCGTGCGTCATTGCCCCATCAACACGTGACACACGCACGCGAGATGTGCGCGTCGATTCCCGTGACGACCACCCGGCTCGCACTCCCCTTATTATATACTGGATTTTGGGCGCCGACGAAGACCATTGAAGTGTCCATCGCAATAAAGACAAGTCCCATCGATTCCCTACCCCTGCCTCCCTGGCTTCTTTGAGAAGGTAGACCATACACGGTGGTCTTGTATATTAGTACTAGTACTACTGGACCACGGCCTGTACTCTTTACTCTTCTCCCACACTAATAATCACTATCTCCTTCCTCCTGCCTCCGCCACACTCACCATGCATGCCATGGCTCCACTGAGGAGGGGGAGAGGCCGGTCGACGATCCTCGCGGAGAAAAGGGAGAGAAATCACCGTGAGGCACTTCTTGCTCTACCAGCCGCTCAAGCCCACCCTCTCATCGAGGCCCAATCTCCCCCGACAATGGCACCGAATGTTCTAGCAGGCGAGGGCTCCTCCCGGTACGGTCTCCTTATTCTACTTCTTCTCCATCTCCCTCTCCATCATGATCTTAATCAGCTTCTTCTTGTTTTTCTTCTTCTTCTGGATCTTCCTCTTCTACGTATTACAGGTCGGCTGTGGAGCCCGAATCCACCACGAGGAGGCGTTGCAGGAACCGTTCGGCCCCGTTCCATGTCTCAGCGAGGTAGCAAATCTCCACGCTGTTATTTCTCCGAGTTATGATGTGGATTTCTTAGATGTTGTCTGCCCCGCATTGGTTTTTCTTCTTCTTTTGCGAGTTGTATTTGTTTTCATGAATATGACTGGATCTCTTGGTCTTTCCTTAATACCGCTGTTCATAGATTCACTATGGATTTTTTGTGATTAGGATTAGTTTATCGTGGTCATGAATAGATCTCCAAGTCCATTTTTTAACACTCCGGCCAATAGATTCAACGGGGATTTTTTTGATCTGTATTAGTATTCACCTGGGACCTAGACTGTAATTGTAGAATGCCTATTTCAATTAACATGAACGATGCAGCGATCGAAGGTCGAGTACCGTGAGAAGGCCGCGATCAGTTCCAAGATTGCCAACCAACATGAGCTTGCACGCTCCCTCACCCAAGCTAATGAGAGCCTACGCAAGCAATTATCTGTGTAGAAGGAGATCTCGCTAGATTTTGCACGTGACATCGTTAGGCTGCAGAAAGTGCTCGACGGTAACTTGATCAGACAAGAACATGCCATCAAGATAATCAACGAGCTCACGGAGGAGAAGAAGAATCTCGTGGAAAGGTGCATTCTCCTGCAGGACGAAGTCAGCGAGGCACTCAGAGGACGCGTCGAGGAAACCAAGGCTACCATCCGAGCCTAACGTGACAGGCACCGTTGCCTGGATGTAGTCAAGGAGATGAAGGCGGACATGAGCAGAGGGATCACCGTACTCGAGGGTGTTCAGAAAGAGAACAAGGAGCTAAGGGCATGTCTGGAGGCGTACCGGAGCAATGCCCAAGTCTGATTCCCGTTAGCGGGGACACGAATACCAGTTCGTCCTCCTCTCCTTTTGTAATGTTTAGGGTTCAGGGAGCAATGCCCATGTCTGCTTCCCATTATAGGGTGCAATAAGAATCCTAGGGCAACTCCTTATCTATCTAGACATGTGTTGGTGTTCATGTTCATGAACGGACACCATGTTCTCTTTCCATATGTATCTGGACATGGGTTTCTGCATTATGAGTTTGCCACTCTCCCACTACTATTTGGTGATATTGGGAAAAACCCACAGCACACTAAACTGCTGATAAATCTTATTTGTCTTCGAAATTGAAATTATGACAGTGCCACTAGTCGATTCATAAAATGTTGATTAGTCCTAGATTGCTTCTTCCTTGAAATTATGACAGTGCCACTAGTCGATTCAGTTAATTATGGAAACTAACCAGCTTGTCCTGGTGAACTGAACAAACCATACCATGTATTTTTATTGCAGGGAAAGAGGCGAAAGATCAACCAGGACCTGGCGACCTGGCTAAATGAAAAGATAACAATCCAAAGGGAGAAGCAGAATTCCCAGAAACTGGCCTTTGACCAACTGCGCGCTGAATTCGCGGTCCTTTCTGACAAATGCCAAAAACTGAAGGAGTTAAACGCCGACTGGGCGAAGCTACACAGTGAAGGTCGCGCCTCGGCTAGGAATCAAACGGAGATCATGAAAGGGATCTTGAAGGAAAATCGTATGGCTACGGACAAATTTCTCTAATCCGTGACGGAGCGCTGGAACCTACAGCTGAAGCACGACATAGTACTGAAGGAGCTGGCCAAACTTAGGGAGGATAATAGGCAGCTCCGGGCCAGGCTTGCTTGTGTTAGAGATATGCCCAAGAGGCAATAATAAAGTGGTTATTATTATATCTTTATGTTTATGATAAATGTTTACATCCCATGCTATAAGTGTATTATTAGGAAACACTAATACATGTGTGTTTTGTAAACATAAAAGAGTCCCTAGTAAGCCTCTTGTTAAACTAGCTTGTTGATTAATGGATGATCATGGTTTCCTGATCATGGACATTGGATGTCGTTAATAACAAGATCATATCATTAGGAGAATGATGTGATGGACACACACCCGTAGTAAGCATAGCATAAGATCAAGTCATTAAAGTCCGTTTGCTATAAGCTTTAAAATACATAGTAACCTAATCCTTCGACCATGAGGTTATGTTAATCACCATCACCGGATGGGTACTTTGATGACATCAAACACCGCTTCGTAACTGGGTGGTCATAAAGGTGTTATTGGGTATTCTGAAAGTATGTGTTGAAGCGCATGGACCAAGATTGGGATTTGTCCATCCATATGATGGATAGATATGCTCTGGGCCCTCTCGGTGGAATGTCATCTAGTTAGCTTGCAAGCATGTGACTAGGTCACAAGGGATGACATGTCACGGAACGAGTAAAGAGTACTTATCAGTAACGAGGTAGAACTAGGTATAGAGATACCGACGATCAAACCTCGGATAAGTATATTATCGCGAGACAAAGGGAATTGGTTTCGTATGTAAATGGTTCAATCGATCACGAAGTCATCGTTGAGTATGTGGGAGCCATTATGGATCTCCAGGTCCCGCTGATGGTTATTGATAGGAGATGTGTCTCTGTCATGTCTACATATTCACGAACCGTAGGGTGACACACTTAAGGTTCGAAGTTGTTTTAAGTAGATATGGAAAGTGCGTTGGAGCCTGAATGTTGTTCGGAGTCTCGGATTGGATCTGGGACATCACGAGGAGATCCGAAATTGTCCGGAGAATAAGATTCATATATTGGGGATCATTTTTTGAGTTAGGAAATGTTCCGGAGTATTTGTATGAGGATTCTAGAAGGTTTCGGAATGTTCTGGAAGGTTCTGGAAGATTTCTTGGAGTTTGCTTGAAAACCAAGAAAGGATCAAGGAGTCCTTGTGGGGCAAGACAAGGAGTCGTGGGAGAGGAGGACTCCTCCCCCTCCCAATCCGCAAGCCAAGGGAGAGGGGAGTCCTACAAGGACTCCACCTCCCCATGGTGCCTCCCCCCTTTAAATAGAGGGGTGGGGGCGCCACCCCCTGGCCCTCCTCCACTACTCCAATCCTAGCAGCCTCTCTCCTCCTCCTTTCTTCTACTCAGGCTTAGGCGAAGCCCTGCAGAATTCTCTACTCCACCACCACCACCACGCCGTCGTGCTGCTGGGATTCCGTGGAGAAGATCTACTACCTCCGCTGCTCGCTGGAACGAGGAGAGGAAGGTCTGCTTCGACTCCGCACGTGTGACCGACTGCGGAAGCGCTGCCGGAACGCAGCGCCGGAAGGATCGTCCAGACGATCTTGAGATCGGCAAGTGATCGACTACATCAACCACGAGATCTAATCTCGTTAACGCTTTCGGATCTACGAGGGTTAGTTCCTATCTATCTCGTTGCACATGTCTAATAGATTAGTTCTTGGGTTTTATCTAGATTAGATCTGGGTTTTGTTCGTTCTTGCGGTAGAATTTTTTTGTTTTCCATGCTACGAACCCATCAGTGGTATCAGAGCCATGTCTATGCGTAGATCTGTTGCACGATTAGAACACAATGGTGTTGTGGGCGTTGGTGCTTGTGCCGTCTTTTGCTTTGTGTACTTTGCATCTTGCGGCATGATGGGATGAAGCGGCTTGGGCTAACCTTACATGTCATCGCACATGAGACTTGCTCCACGCTTGACGTGTAACTTGCTTTGCACAAGTGGCTTTGCGGGTGTCTGTCTCTCCCACCATAGTATAGATCCAATCTACACTTTGCACTTGATAGCACTTGTATCAACGTTGTGGTTCATGTTCGTAGGTAAGATCCGTTCTTATTCGAAAGCCCCAAGCCACGTAAAACATGCAAAGAAAATTAGAGGCGTCTAACTCGTTTTTGCAGGGGTTTTGTGATGTGATATGGCCATTATGTGATTGTGATTATATTTGATGTATGCAATGATCCTTATTGTAATATGGCAACCGGCAGGAGCCTAATGGTTGTCTTTAAATTTTGTTTAAGACCTGCGTGTCTATTCATCATGTAATAGCTTTATTCCAAGTAGTTGTAATAGTTGTTGGTGGTGATGGACAACCATGAAGCGGCGCCACGGACCTTGACGCCACGCTGGTGATGATGGAGATCTTGTCCATGCTTTGGAGATGGAGATCAAAGGCACAAGAAGAAAGGCCATATCATATCACATATGATGAATTGTCTGTGATGTTAATCCTTTATGCATCTTGTATTGCTTAGATCACAACGGTAGCATTATAAGATGATCCCTCTCACTAAATATCAAGTAATAAAGTGTTCGTCCTTAGTTGGCACCGTTGCTAAGACTCGTCGTTTCGAAGCATCTCGTGATGATCGGGTGTGATAGACTCTATGTGTGCATACAATGGGTGCAAGCCAGATTTGCACATGCGGAAACTAAGGTTAACCTTGATGAGCCTAGCATGTACCGACATGGTCTCGGAACACAGAATACCGAAAGGTAAAGCATGAGTCATATGGATGATATGATGAACATGTTGATTGTTCGCCTTTAAAGCTACATCATCTCACGTGATGATCGGACTTGGTGTAGTGGATTTGGTTCATGTAATCACTAAAACAACTTGAGGGATGTTGTTTTGAGTGGGAGTTCATTTGTAATTTGGATTAGTCAAACTTAATTTATCATAAACACAATCAAAGTGAATTTGCATAGTTTGTTGTAGTCATTGGCATCAGTTCACCACCTTATGCTTAGTTATAGTTGAGATAGTGGAACTATAGAAATTCTGGATATTTACTTTACGAACTTGTATCATATTGTTTTTGAATGTCAATTTAAACTTTATAAGTCCTATTGCAAACTTTCAGCAAACTCTATTTACTCCATGAAGTTTAATAAGTAGTATTAAATCAAGAGTAAGAATTCCAATGTTAGTATCTAAAGTATCATGTTTGCCTCCATGATTCTTGATACTCAAAAGATTGTTTTTAATATCAAGTTTATCTAAGAGCTGAAAGCAATGTTTCAGAAACCATCATATGTGAAAGGTATTGAGATATCTAAAACAATGTGTTGGTTACAACATGATAGAGTATACATCCTCATATTTGATGAGGATTTGTGAAGGTTGGAGACGCTAGTCGTCCTAATCCTCCAAAAGGTTTTGAAAAAGAAACATTATACTCGCAATTCACCTTTACAAGCTATAGCAGCTTGATCATGAAAGTTGTCATGATAAGGATGAATAGAAGATGTAAGTAAAATGTTTACTACACTAAAAGATTACTAAAGAATGGATTTTTGAAAGAACACCAAACATTTGATGATGGTGATCCACCTCAAAGTGAAAGTCCAAAGGTATTAGTAGTTGACTATATACGCTTTGTACCATGTGTCATGTTGATGACACCACTATTGATGTTGATAGATTCTTTTAAAATAAAAGGAATTGCTGAAAGGGAATCTATAAAATGTTTGGCAGAAAATAAAAGGTTGGAGATGTCAAACTTAGGCATATAGAAGATATACATGTTATGGTTGTATTCCTTGCTTGTTAAACAATGTGGTTCTTAGGTATTGGATACCGAATTGGTTGGTATGAAGTGTCATACAGGACAACACAATTCATGAACTGCAATGGCCTAAGTAACTAGCAAGAGAAAATGTGATGATGTTCATCGAAAACAAACAAAGGGTTGTTGTGTTGCTCGTTAACATCAAAGCTTGCCTTCAAGATTTGTTTCAATAATTGTTATTTTGATCAGGTATTATGACGACAAAGGTTGTTCAAATAATTACCGTATTCCATAATAGATGGATAATATACAAGTCTGGTAGGAGAAATAACGACCATAAAACTAATGCTAAAATGTCGCAAGACAAATGATTGAAAGATCACTTACGAAGTGACATCGCCGTTTAGATTATATTGAAAGGGATACATGAAGAAACTCCATGTTTATGGATTTTTGGAGTCTTTGATTTGGATCAAATGACGCTTGTGATACTTTCCTGGAGATAATTAAAACTCCGTTCGTAGGCCAAAAGAGGAACGTACGACTAACTGATTGGAATTATGTACATATTGATGTATATAGTCCATTATGTGTAGTCGTGGGCGATAGATTTCAACTTCATATGCTTTCTCCGAAGATTTGAGTGAGTATATGTATATACTTACTCAATAAGGAAGAAGTATGAAACATTTGAAAAATGTTCAAAGACTTTCAAGATGAAGTGGAAAATCATTGTAACAAGAAAATAAAAGAGTTTATGATTGGATCATAAAGAAAGATGTTTGAGTTACAAGTTTAGCAAAACACCTAAGATTTGAGGAATCGTTCCATGGATTTACATTTCCCAAAACACCATAGGAGTATGGAGTGTTCAAGATATGTAATGAAACCTTGTTTGACATGGTAAGATCAAAGGTGTCATTTATAAAACTGCCATTATATATTAAAGATTAAAAGCTTTAGTGACTACCGCTTTTACACTGAAAAGAGCTCCATCGTGATCCGTTGAAATGACACCATATAAGTCATGGTTTGGGATAAAACCCAGGTTGTCCTTTCTTAAATTTTTGGTATGCTAGGCATAAGTAAAATGTTTACAACCAAAGTCGGATAAGCACGTCTTTGTAGGTTATTCCAAAGAATTTGTTGGGAATTTCTCCATAACGCCAAGGACAAAAGAGTTTGTCGCTTGGAACGTCAAGTTTCTTGAGAAGGAATTTTTCATGAAAAGTTAAGTGGGAGGACAATAGAACTTTGATAAGGTTGTTGAACCTTAGCTATATGTGCTAAGTAGCGCAGCGCCGGAAAGTGTCCCGGTGGCGGCCACAATGGTCATGGCTCTCGTGATTACAAAAGGTGTGATCTCGGAGATTAGAGTTCCTATGGAACCGTGTGGGTCGGTAAGAATCAAATAGTAAGATTTGATAAGCAAGTCGTTATTGTTTTGACAATGATGAACCGACTACATGCAAAGAAGCGATGATGGGCCCTGACTCCATAAAATGACTAGAAGTCATGGAATCCGTGATAGTATCCATACACGAGAAATCAAGTTTCTGAACTTAGAAGACCCTCCAGAAAGGCGTGAAGCCTATCGGCCATGTTTGGATCTATAAAGAAATAGACCTGGATGTTTCAAATCTATGAAATAGTCGACATGTCGGAAAGAGTTTACAACAATGTTCAAGGAATTGACTATGATAAGATTTGATCTTTCATAGCGATATTTAGTCTGGACGGATTAATGTAGCAACCACTACATATATTTTGGTATATGGTAGTTGAACAAACAAAACAAGTTCTTCTAATAGAATGGTTACCTAGGACGTGTACATGACACGATCCAAAGGGTTTTGTTAAATTAAAAGGATGCTAAAAGAGTATGCAAAACTTCAATGGTTGAAGTGAGCATCGCGGAGTTGGAATCTTCACCGTGATGAAACCGTTAAAAGGTTTAATTTCATGAGAGGCGATGAAGATGTTTGCATTTTGCAAGAAATTAAGTGGGAGCTCTAAGACATATTTCTAATACATTATGTGAAAGACATATTGTTGATTAGAAATGATGTATCTTTTATTGACACAGGTTAAGAATTTCATTTGGATGAAAGACTTAGGCATAACCCAAGAATTAGGCATCAATGTCTATATGGATAGATTGAGGCGCTAATATGGTTTTGCCAAATGTACATAGATGAGATGTTGAATGAGTTCAGTATGGAAACAACAAGAAAGGTTCTTGACGCACGGAAAGGACTAAATCAAGATTCAAGTGTGTTGACACGAGATTCAAGTGTTTTGACACTTGGTGAAAGCACAAGAATATTTTGATCAATCATTCTTTGAGATGTACACATCCAGATATGTCCTATGCTCTAAATGTTATGAGCATATACCAGAATGATTCATAATATAATCATTGGACAATAGTAAAGATATTCTTATGAGCTTTGGAAAAACTAAGAATATATCATGTATAAGTGACTAATAGTTAAAGGTAGTTCATTGTAAAGTGTTACACTGATACTAGTTTTGTCACAAGATACAAATTAAATTTATCTCAATTTAGACTATGGGTGGCACAATATAATGGAAAGGATGTTCCATGATGCATTTGGATGAGTTCCAAAGTTGAGATATTGTGACGGATACTACAACAAAAGGCTAAGTATATAACTGCTATAGTAGCAGCAAAGGAGAGCATTTGTGTTAAGTAGTTTGTTATCAAACTAGGTGTGGTTCATAGCGGCATAATACTATGAAGATACATTTGTATGGCAATTTTATCAACATAATTTAATCCCAAGGAACTAAAGGTCTCACCAAAGGACCAAATTTATACAATGCCATCTCATTGGAGAATGAGTAATGCGTAGAGACGCAAGGACATGCAAATACACACGGACCTGTAAGTGTCAGATCCGAAGATTATGTTTACCACTAGCAATAGTGTCTATACAACACCAGAAAGCCATAGGTGTTTAATGCACAAGTTTTTTAACTAGATTATTGACTCTAGTGCAAGTGGGAGACTGTTGGAGATATGCCCAAGAGGCAATAATAAAGTGGTTATTATTATATATTTATGTTTATGATAAATGTTTACATCCCATGCTATAATTGTATTAACCGGAAACATTAATACTTGTGTGTTTTGTAAACATAAAAGAGTCCCTAGTAAGCCTCTTGTTAAACTAGCTTGTTGATTAATGGATGATCATGGTTTCCTAATCATGGACATTGGATGTCGTTAATAACAAGATCATATCATTAGGAGAATGATGTGATGGACACACACCCGTAGTAAGCATAGCATAAGATCAAGTCATTAAAGTCCGTTTGCTATAAGCTTTAAAATACATAGTAACCTAATCCTTCGACCATGAGGTTATGTTAATCACCATCACCGGATGGGTACTTTGATGACATCAAACACCGCTTCGTAACTGGGTGGTCATAAAGGTGTTATTGGGTATTCTGAAAGTATGTGTTGAAGCGCATGGACCAAGATTGGGATTTGTCCATCCATATGACGGATAGATATGCTCTGGGCCCTCTCGGTGGAATGTCATCTAGTTAGCTTGCAAGCATGTGACTAGGTCACAAGGGATGACATGTCACGGAACGAGTAAAGAGTACTTATCAGTAACGAGGTAGAACTAGGTATAGAGATACCGACGATCAAACCTCGGATAAGTATATTATCGCGAGACAAAGGGAATTGGTTTCGTATGTAAATGGTTCAATCGATCACGAAGTCATCGTTGAGTATGTGGGAGCCATTATGGATCTCCAGGTCCCGCTGATGGTTATTGATAGGAGATGTGTCTCTGTCATGTCTACATATTCACGAACCGTAGGGTGACACACTTAAGGTTCGAAGTTGTTTTAAGTAGATA
The DNA here is from genome assembly GCA_910589775.1 of Avena eriantha. Lineage (NCBI taxonomy): Eukaryota > Viridiplantae > Streptophyta > Magnoliopsida > Poales > Poaceae > Avena > Avena eriantha. The sequence goes on from OU342742.1 coordinate 103,368,117, forward strand.
TGGAAAGTGCGTTGGAGCCTGAATGTTGTTCGAAGTCTCGGATTGGATCTGGGACATCACGAGGAGATCCGGAATTGTCCGGAGAATAAGATTCATATATTGGGGATCATTTTCTGAGTTAGGAAATGTTCCGGAGTATTTGTATGAGGTTTCTAGAAGGTTTCGGAATGTTCCGGAAGGTTCTGGAAGATTTCTTGGAGTTTGCTTGAAAACCAAGAAAGGATCAAGGAGTCCTTGTGGGGTAAGATAAGGATTCGTGGGGGGGGGGGGAGGACTCCTCCCCCCACCTCCCAATCCGCCGGCCATAGGAGGGAGGGGAGTCCTACAAGGACTCCCCCTCCCATGGCGCCTCCCCCCTTTAAATAGAGGGGTAGGGGTGCCCCCTCAAAGCCCTCCTCTACAACACCCAATCTCCGCCGCCTCTCTCCTCCTCCTTTCTTCTGCACAGGCATAGGCGAAGCCCTGCAGAATTCTCTACTCCACCACCACCACCACGCCATCGTGCTACTGGGATTCCGTGGGGAAGATCTACTACCTCCGCTGCTCGCTGGAACGAGGAGAGGAAGGTCTGCTTCGACTCCGCACGGTGACCGACTGCGGAAGCGCTGCCGGAACGCAGCGCCAGAAGGATCGTCCACACAATCTTGAGATCGGCAAGTGATCGACTACATCAACCACGAGATCTAATCTCGTTAACGCTTTCGGATCTATGAGGGTTAGTTCCTATCTATCTCGTTGCACATGTCTAATAGATTAGATCTTGGCTTTTATCTAGATTAGATCTGGGTTTTGTTCGTTCTTGCGGTAGAATTTTTTTTGTTTTCCATGCTACGAACCCATCAGCTTGAACACAACATATGTCTATTTAGTACTAAACTGCCTGTTTTATCCTCTGCAGTGGTGATTTTGTAAGAGTGAACTTAACTCTATGCACGATATGTGTGTTTGTCTGAAATTAGTTTGCTCGAGGATTGAGTTTGGCTTAGGTCGGAAAGCGCAACTGCAAGTCTTACAATTAACTAGTTTCAGGCATTGGTACTACATAAATTATTCATCTCGAATTTCCTTTATCCTCTATAGTCTGTCCTTGTTCACCCTCGCGCGCCTTCTTCAGTTCCTTCAACATATCCACAATGCAGCACTCTAGATTCTTCTTGTCTTCCCTGAGCTGATCCCTCTCCTTTTCTGCATTATGAATCAGCGAGCTGTGACTATCCTGAAGCTTCTTTGCAGTTCCAACAACCAAGCTCCCATCGATTCCGTCAGTTAGCTTTGATAGCAAATTCTCGATCTCTTGTTCCAGCTCCTTATTTCGTACCGACAGCTTATAATTTTTTTCAGCTGCATCACTTACATCAGTAAATCTCCCCGACCTTTCCAACTCATACATCTCCCATAACTCGCACATCATTATATCGCAATCTCTCAACAAACATAATCATAGAAGCACGCTCTAAATGCAACAACAGTCAATATTACAAATACAGGAAGGGAACCCCGCGGTCCATATGACAAGCCCAGGGTAGCAGCTCTCATCAGATCTCATCAACGTCGACCACCTCATTCTGTTCAGCCACTACAAGGGCATCTACATCCACTATAACCTGTTCAACAACATCAAAAATGGTACCAAGGAAGAACACCTTCCTGGTTCGCTTCTTTCGCCGCATAATCTGCATAAGATCTTCAGTATCCAAAACATCTATGAATTGCTGCTTCTTATGATGCCACCACCGGATTTTTGCCATCTACTTAGGGCCAATACTGATTTCCTTGCTGATCATCTCTCTCATTTCATCAAGAGTTATGTTTTTGGGATCGACAGTGATCTCCACAGTACATGACGAAACTGGCTTATTAACTCCCTCATCAAGTTTTGCCATGTATGAATCCACCTCTATGCGTATACTGAACTTATCTAGATCAGCATCTATTGGTCCGTATTCTCTAGGAGCAGAAGCTCTGGCAGCAAGATCTCCAGCATCTGCATACATATCATCAATCATCGCTTCAACTTTCACCTTACGATCAGCTGCACAACACTCCCAAACCATCTGAAGCTCATGGGAGTGCTCAATTTGCTGATAGGTATCATTCATGTTGCACCACACCAATTTTGTCCTCTGTCTAGAACCCCAGGGAATTCTAGCGGCAAGCATATCTACCAGCTGCGAAACAGACACAACCTCTTTGCAATTCACAAACAGATGCACATCTTTCCCGAACACAACCCTCTCGCAACCAAAATCAAGCTTTGTAGTGTACTGCCGAACATGAACTGTGAACTCATATAGGTCACTTGTATCAAAACTGTGCCTAATTTGATTAAAAAGGGGAACAATTCAGTTCATTCGATTCTATTATGCCGTAACTAATCTACTTGCAAGATAAGGCACAGATAAGAAAAATTCACCTCTCGCTCTTCTCCCAGGTTTTTTCTTCGACATCTGAGTGCTGCATCTGCCCACTAGAGCCGAACAATCTGCCGCCGGCCTTGCTTTTCTCTTCAACCCGCTACTTGTAGGTACCTTGGGAGCTGAATCCTTGCTGGCCTCCTCACTAACTAGGGCTGAAGACCTCGTTGCTGCTACGCGTTGAGCCCCAGACTTGGGCCCGAACGGACCCTTTTCAGTCGGCGACATAGCTATAACCTTTGCCTTGCTAGACATGTTGGGCCACCGCCGTCGGATTCAGTGTCGGGGGAGGGAGAAAAAGGTCCTCCGCTGCCAGTAGATTTAGGGTCGGGGAAGGGAAGAAAAGGGGCCGCCGCCGCCATCGCAGCAAGATTCAGTGTCGAGAGTTAGGAAAGTACAGTAATGGATTTGCCCCTACGACACGTGCAGGGTGGCTAAGAAGAGTGACCGCCGAAGGAGGGGCACAACAGGAACTAGTGTAATGGAATATCCTGACTTAACGGGCGCGATTTGAAAATATTGGGTTTGTCCATCATTCACTCGAAAGACCCCTCTCAGCAATTGGTGCCCCAACTTTTCGAATTGCGGTGATAAAAATCAACTTGGGTACCGCGTTGCCTGGCTACCCCAACTTTCGGGCCGCAAAATGATATTCTCCTGGTCGTATCACCCAGATCGGTGGACCAACTCTAGCAGTCGACATCTGGCATCCGAATCTCAAAGAAACTAATCCCCTAATTACCAGTTACAAAATCTGAAACCAATTCCCGTCGTACAACAATTTATTCTGAATTCTTCTCCTTCCCCTCACGATTCTTGTTCCTCTGAGTTGTGTTCCGGTCGGCCGACACGAGGCAATCACACGGTTCTGCTGCCGCCGGTGCGTCCAGCAGGGGCGCTGCGGAGATGGCCGATCCGTCGGTGGTACTGTGAGCGGGGGCGCCAAGGATAGTGGCCAGTCCGCCGGCGGTGATGGGAGCGGGGGCATCGAGGAAGGTTGCATGTCTGCTGGCCATGAACAATGCTTTTGTGGTTGCGTCGTCGGGGCGATTTGCCATGGACGATGGCGAAGAGCAGCAGGGCCGCTGCGTCCAGTTTTGGGAAGTGCTTACTCGATAGGATCAATTCGGATGCCAGGTGTCGATAGCTGGAGTTGGTCCACCGATTTACGTTGTACGACCTAGTCGTATAAGATTTTCTTCTGTGATAGACTCATTTAGAAGGAGTTTAGTTTTTTTGAACTTTCGGCGACTTTTATTGAATAATAACACGATCGTTTACAATTACAGGGATAAGAAAAGATGGAGGATCATTAAACCAGAATTCGCTGGCACCCTGCGTTGCACCGTAGCGAGCAAGCAAATGTGCGGCCATATTTGCTTCTCGCGGGCAAGGTTGGATCGTCGCCATGCTCATGAATAGTAGCAGTTGACGGCATTCATCAATTATCACCTCTCCAGCACCTCTGTACTCATTCATGTTTTGTGCAGCTTGTACCACTTCTAGTGAGTCGGACTCCACCACCAGGGCTAAGCACCAAACTGGTTTGCAAGTTGAAGACCGGCTAGTAGTGTTGATGCCTCCATAGCCATCTTATCAATCGCATAATCAGTATGATCACAACATGTAGTTATAAAGTTACCTCTGAAATCTCTAATAATTTCCCAGTCGCTCCTTTTCCTGAATCCGGATTAAACACGGCATCCACATTCAATTTATAAACTCCAGAGACAGGTTTAGTCCACTCTCCTCTCCTAACCAGATTTCCTGTACTTTTGAGTTTAGCACAGTTGGTAACCATGCCTTTAATATTGATCACCGACCTTTCTGTGGTAGGAACTTGCTCCTTGTTTTTTATTTGCCTCCTGGACCACCAAATATACCAGCTAGCAATCATCACCGTAGAGGCAATATTCTCTATATTGCATGTCACACCTCCCGGTGTACTCGAACACAGTTGCTCTTCAAGAACCATTGAGCCTGAACGGTCCATAGCAAGTGCAACAATGGCACACTCACCAATTCCAAGACCTCTCCATATTAGGACAACAAAAAAGCATATGGCGTAAATTTCAGCGCTAACCGAACAGACAGGGCAGTTAATAGTTGAGCCAATGTGTCTATTCGCAAGTGTGCAGTAGCATGGGATAATCCCATGCAAAGCCCTCCATGTGAAAACCTGAACTTTCCGTGCAACCGGGGTTTTCTAGATCTTCTTCCAAACCGCATGCGGTGTCGATCGACCGGTACTATCTGTTCTATGTGCTCTCCTTCTATATTTCATCTTCCACTCCAAATGATAAGCCGATTTGACCGAAAAGCATCCAGACTTATTCGGTAACCATGCTATAAAATCAAACTGAGTTCATGGGTTAGCAAGGGGATTTGGAGGATGCGCACCACATCAACAGGCCAAAAATTCCCCCTAATTAGCTCCTCATCCCAGTCTCTAGTAATTGGGCTAATGAGCTCTCCCACTCTAGATAAAATACAGGCACCCTCGGTGTAACAACCTTCCTTATTGGGCTGGCCAGGATCCAATGGTCACACCAAATATCAATCACTGCACCATTGCCTGGCCTCCAAATAAAACCTTTCTTAAGAGTGTTCAAACCTGACATAATACTCTGCCAGGTGAAGGACAATCCCTTCTATAATACCGCATTAATCAAATCACCATCTAGGTAATACTTTGCTCTAAGAACCTAAGAACAAAGAGATCCAGGGTCACTTAGCAGCCTCCAACACTGTTTAGCAAGCATGGCTTGATTAAAACAATGAAGATCATGGAAGCCCATCCCTCCTTCGTGTTTGGGGATACTCATTTTCCACCACGCCATCCAGTACATTTTCCTATGCGTTTCTGAGCCGCCCCACCAAAATTTTGCAATGGCATTGCAAATCGCCTTGCAAACTTGTTTAGGAATATTGAACACCGACATTGCATATGTCGGTATCGCCTATGCTATAGCTTTTAGGAGTATTTCCTTTCCTCCTATGGATAACAATTTCTCATTCCAGCCGTATATACGTTTGCATATGATGATTGCAAATGCACAAATCGTTTGTAGCTAGTTTCGAAATAAATATATCGATCCCACAAGGAGCAGTAGGCGAAAGACTAAAATACTTTTAAATAAAACTAAACAAAGTACTTAAGGAATAATTTTGAGATGCAAGAAAAGTAGAATTATTTTTGGGTTTTTGATTGAATGAAGCAATTAAAGTAAAGTAAAACTTAATGCAGAAAGTAAGAATCGCGTATGTAAAAGAACTTGGAACTGCAATAGGAAAAAAGACGTTCTCAGGGAGTGGTGGATACACCGCTAGCAATTTAGACTAAGCAATCAAGATTATTATAACAAATATTCTCATGACATGTATGTATGTGGGAGAAGCTCCATATATGGACAAATAGGAAGCAACCACTGCTCACATCATTCTTCATAACCACAGCTGACAGATAAACGACGCCAATCGTATTATCCCGCTATTAAGGAATTTCTTTCGTGGCATAGATATGGATTTATGAGTTCTCCTTGTTTCCCTAAGTTAGTACGTAAAGAATGATAACAGCTTTATAGTCACATTAAGTGCTATCATCCCTCCGTCTACCAATAAGTAATCCCCTTCATCGTTTTCCCATAACAGGCAAACATTAAGGAGGTGCACAACTCCCAACATCATGATAAAGACAATTAACGTATACTCATAATGATGTATAACCTAATAATCTCTATCTTATCTCAATCATATGCTAGGGTTTCTCCATGTCCCCAAGAACTAATGATCTACTCAGACATGGAGGCAATCAACATCATGGCAATGGTAATGGAGACAATTGTAAATAAATAATTTTTGTATAAATCCACAATGAGTACGGAAATTGCAAAAAGATCTAGATGGGGTGAAGATGGATGGATGGAGATGATGGTCGTGCAGTGGTTGATGAAGATGAAGATCGATGCATTGGCCTCCCAGATCTGTGTAGGGCGAAGATGGATCCCTTGGGCGAGTTCCCCCTCCAGATTCCTTCCGGAGGTGAGGTTTTCAGCGATTTTTGGGTGTTCTATATGTCGTCTCTCTGATCCAGTTGCACGGGGTGAAACTATTTGAGGAGGCGGTGGTAGTGCCAACTATACGGCTGAAACTATACAGCCAGAAAATTATTCCCATCGTATAGTTGGTCGTGAAACCCTCTGGATGCCTCGACCGCTTTGGGTTTTCTTCTAGTGTTATTGATATTTCCCAAATAAGCGATTTACGTTGTTTTTGACTCCTTTTCTCCCCAATACAACTGCTCCAAGAATTGTGTCCATTGTATCCATCATCTATCCCGATCCTGGTGAAAATAGACATAAAATGTGCGCGCGAACACCATAAAATACCAAGATCCTACCACTATAATGCAAAACAATAATTAAAACATGATGCAAATATGCACTCATCAGCATACCCTCTCAATCAGGTGCTGGAAATAGTCACTACGATCCATACCGACCAAAGATGGTAGTCCCAAATATTTATTAGTTAAAGAGTCAACCAAAATATTTAGGTGTGAACAAATATCCGCTCGAACCTGAACTTCAGTGTTGGGAGTGTAGATACTTGACTTGGCCTCACTAACAAGCTGGCTTGAGCTTGCGCAATATCTTTCAAGTGCACTATAGAGCGACGTGCCGTTGGACATATCAGTTGTCATCAAGATCAAAGAATCGTCAGCAAAGAACATGTGTGAAGCTGATGGTGCCCCGTGACACACTTTTACCCCTTTAATACCACCATTCATCTCCTCATATTCTAGAAGACTTGACAAACCTTCAATAGATATCAAAAAAAGATACGGAGACAGTGGGTCTCCCTGTCTAATGCCCCTAGTTGGAGCAAAAGTCTCAGTCTCCTCCGAGTTAAACCAAATCCTGTAATTTACCGAAGTAACCCAGGTGAAATATCACGGATGCCGCCTAGAGGGGGGTGAATAGGCAGTTAAAAACTTTTACGAGATGGGCTTAACACAGGCAGAAAAAAACTAGTGTTTTCTTTTGTCAAGCACAAAGCCTATAAATGTCATGGTTCACCTATGTGCACCAACAACTTATGCTAAGCAAGATAGCTTACTTCAAGCATGAAGTCTATCACAAAGTAAAGTGCATAAGTAAAGAGCTCGAATATAGAGATAATCGAGGCACACGAGGACGACAATATTTTACCAAGTTCCTCCCAACAAGGGAGTACGTCTCGTTAGAGGGGCGGGAGGTACTAAGACCACCAATGCCACAAGAGGCCTCACCCTATTCTCCCGAGCACCCACCACGCGGCAAGCACCCGATCCACTATGGGACACTTGAGGACGGTCACCAAACCCGTACAAGATTGGGACAATCTCCACAACTTAATTGGAGGCTCTCAATAATCACCACCAAGGCCACAAACTTGGGGAGAGCTTCACAACTTAATTGAAGGCCCCAAGAACTCGCCACAAAGGCCACACAACCATATAGGGTTCTAAGAACCCAAGAGGGACAAGCTTCTTGATTTCACCAACAAAATGCTCCGGAGAGAACTCAAACTGATGCACCTAATGCAAATGCAAGAACACCATAAAGATGCTCCAATCCTTCACTCACAAGTTTCAACAAAGCTACTAAAGCAATTGGAGGAACAAGAGAGGAAGAACACAAGGAGGACATACACCAAATCCTCCAAGATCTAGATCCCAAAGATTCACTCACAAAGATTTGATATGGTTTGGTCAAAATATAGATCTAAATCTCCTCAATCTTTCTCTCAAATATATGCAAGAATCATTAGAGGGGGAGAAAGAAATCAAGCTCAAAGAGAGGTCAAATAATGGGGCAAAGCATGAGAGGAAAGAGGGAGAAGAAGCACCAAAAAAAGAGGAGGCTTAAAAGGGGGGCCAAAGGAATCTACCCATTGGGGCCAAATTCCCAACCCGGGTCGGTAGTACCGTAGTGGGCCGGTACTACCGCCTAGGGAGCACGCAGCACAGGCAGCGGTCACTGGCGACCTGGCCACTTGGTCGCGTGGGCAGGAATTGAGCACAAGGAGGGCAAGGGGAAACGCAACGAGCGGCGCGGGAGCGGCAGACACGGGCGCGAGGGAGTGGCCCGCAAGTGAGCGGCGCACGCTGCGAGAGGTCAGGCAGAGATGGGCCAGCCCGATAGTAACGACCAGGCTGGCGGTACTACCGCCTAGGCCGGTGCAACCGGTCTTGGACCAGCTCCACATCTGGGCCGCAGAGAGGGCTAAGCCACGTGTTCAGTAGCGCCTGACAGCACATAGCGGTAGTACCACTTGGCCCAGCAGATTCCACTTGTCCCTTTCTTCGTTTTGAATCAAATATAGAGCAAACTTCAAAATGCAATAATTAGAGTTTGGTAATCCGATTGACCCAAAATCAATTTTGTTGAAAATATTGGATACCACCAAGTGAGAATGTATCAAGTATTATAATGTAGGATACCTCCCTTAGTGAGGATCCGGAAAACCTCCAAGATTAAAACCCTAATAAAATATAAAAGGGAGATCCGTTTTTGAAGAACTAGAGTTTGTAATGAATACAAGCTCTAGAGCCAAACATGGATAAGATCCAACAAACAATCAAGAAAGATGATGCTAAGAATGCAATGGTTTGAGCTCTCTCCAAAAGATATGATCGAGCTACTCACTCGAGAGCCCTTCTTGATAACACGGTTATTGATGACTGCAAGTGCACATATCGTTTGTAGCTAGTTTCGAAATAAAGATATCGATCCCACAGGGAGCAGAAGTCTGAAGTCTAATAACTCTTGAAATAAATACTACCATAGAAATGCTAAATAAAGTTCTAAATAACAAGATAAAATGCGAGTATTGTGTAAAAGGGTGTTTTTGGGTTTTTGGTATAAGAGCAACAATAAGTAAAGTAAAACAACTGAACATAGAAAGTAAGTATCGCGTATGTAAAAGAGATTGGAACTACAATAGGGAAAAATGCGTTCTTGGAGAGTAGCGAAAACACCAATAGCATTATAAAGGACTAAGGAAAAGATTATTATCATGAGCATTCTCAACTATGTATGTGTGGGATGAACTCTTTATTTGGAAAAATAGGCAGCAACCACTGCTCACATCATCCTCATAACCATAGCAGTCAGCAATCGACATCAATCAAATTATTGCGCTATTAAGGGACTTAATCCCGTAGGACGTATCCCATGTCATGAATAGTGTTCCATGAGTTTCCTCGGTTTCCAAGTTGATACGTAAGGGGTGCTGATGGCTCTGAAATATAGCCATCTATGTCCACATTTAAATTGGATATTATTCATAGTTTTGATGAAATATCTCTCTAAACCCTGCCACTAATGCCTAATATTCAAAGGGGTATGCAATCCTTTCTTTTATATTTTTCCTACACAGATAATGTCGTTAGAAGATGGTAATCACTATATTAAAGTCTAAGATACGAGATTTCCAACAACCAGAAGAAACCAGGAGCCGTAAAGCGGAGGCATACGCTTTAACGACCAACTATACGACCAGAGCAAAAATTTCGGTCATATAGCTCCGGTCGTATAGTTGGTGCCGCCACCGTTAGGTCAAATAGAACAACTTTCGTAAAGGGACCCTATATAAAGAAGCCTTAGACGACGAGAAAACAAGCCAGACCTCACCAAAAAGTCTCTGCCATAGATCACCAGCCGCCTCTAGATCTCAAAACCCTTCTCCATCTCCATAGTCATATTCCACCACTTGTAATAGTAGATCTCTTCTTCGATTGGCAACATTGTAAGACTATTGCTATCAATCTTATGATTTTCATTACAGTGTTTGTGATTGTTGATCTCATCCCTAGGTGTGAGTAATTCTCCTTGGGCTAAGGGCTTCGGCCTAGCCATGTAGCAATTGTGCATGTTATTTATCATAGATGGGATCGTGTATTAGTTTGTATGACATGATGATTATTGTATCCTATGTTGCCTCAATCCAAGGACTTGTTAGGTACCCAAGACCCCGAGGGTTGATCCAGGTATAGGGAGTATGAGTAATGACTGATCTGCAGGTTGGGAACCCTAGTGACAGAAGGGGTAGTATGGCTATATGTGAGGGATTTACTTGGGATTAACAGTGACATCACTATGCATATCATTAGTTCTCTTTCTTCTATGGATGGGACTAGTAGGTTATTGTTATAAGCGGTTGCAGAGGCAATAGCAATTATAGATGCACTACCCACATATAATTTATCTTGCTCTAACAAGTACATGCATACTTTATTTCTTATTCCCATCAGATGGTTTGCATAGCTACAGGTGAAACTGGACACCCTAGGCCCTCTCTCTCCATCATCGACAACAACAAAAAGACGCAAGCTATTGGTCCGGTAAAAACACAAAAGGAATTCTAAAACTCCCGAAGGTCCGTTAAAGTAACTTCACTACGCATTCGCTTCCCGAGGATTCGATAACCTAGGTCTACTAGGGAAAAAGAAGCTACACTACATCCGTAATCTGTTAAATATTCTTGTTAAAATAACGGAGAACCATGATGCCATGCTTGGTAAATTATCTAACCAAGTGGTTAGTTTGAGAAATGATTTGCAGGCCCTCCAAGAAAGAATGAGGATCGTTGAGGCACAGCTAGGTAACATAACTGAGAGTCAAACTCTCATTCTAGCTAAATTTGCAGGTAAAGCTGAGCCCAATCCTGTTGATAAACTCAAAATGATGAGGACCCAAAGGGATAAGCCTAAAGAACTTGATTATAGTAATGCCCCTTCACCAAGCTACACCATCGAAGACCTCGTAAAGAGGATCAACGTCAAAATTTCGGTAAGTGAAGGTAACGATGAAGCCATGTAGCAACACTTTGTTGATCAAGTAGCAATTGAGGTATGCGAGCTTGAAGAGGAATACATGAAAATTGCTGAAAATTTACTTGTTAAACTAGATGACATATTTGAGCCTACTATTAAGATAAAGATTGGGACTAACGAGATAGCTGCACTTTGTGATCTAGGTGCAAGCGTCTCAAAAATTCCAAAGAGTCTTTTTAACAAGTTAAATCTTGGCTCATTTGAAATCACGGAATTAAAGTTGCATCTAGCAGATTCTACCTACAAACAAGCTATAGGAATTAAGGAGAACACTTTAATTTACATTAAAGGTTGTCCTGTTCTAATTGACTTTGTTATTGTTGACATGACTGAAGATACTATTGCTCCTATAATACTAGGTCGTCCTTTCTTGAGAACTATATAGGCTTTAATTAACCTCCATGAAGGGAACATGAAGTTGCAATTGCCTTCGCGGGATCCTTTTGTTATCCATTTCCCCAGAAAAAAGAAAGCCAAACATGACGAGAGGGAGGCCATCACTTTGAAGGACAATTACTTTGGAGTGGGTGTTCCACTCACCTGGCCAAGTGAGTATCGTCAAGGTCAAGCTATTGACCATAAAAGAGCGCTCCATGGGAGGCAACCCATGTTGAATAAAGATTTGAGTTAAGTTTTCGTTTTTAGTTTAAGTTTATGATTAATAAAGAGTGCTAGAAAACTCCATTTGAGGAGAAGAAGTTCGGTAGTACTTAAAATTCTACTACATACATGTTGTTGTTGGTCGACAGTATTTACTGTCATAAACAAGGTATATCACTAAGTTATAGAAAAAGAAGTAATTCTCGAAGAAACCGATTTTTTGATGCACACAGAGAGTTTAACGACCAACTATACGACGGGGATAAATTTTTTGGCCGTATAGTTCCAGTCGTATAGATATATTTGCCATCGACAATTTTTCGTTAACATGTAGTGAGAGTTTAACGACCAACTATATGGCAGGAATAAAAATTCCGACCGTATAGTTCCAGTCGTATAGATATCGGTGCCTCCATACAAATTCTTTTCTAAAGTACCAAGAGTTTAACAACCAACTATGCGGAGGGAATAAAAATTATGTCCGTATAGTTCCGGTCGTATAGATATCGGTGCCTCCGTACGAATTATTTTCTAATATACTGAGAGTTTAACGACCAACTATACGGCGGGAATAAAAATTCCGGCCGTATAGTTCCGGTTGTATAGATATCGATGCCTTTGTATATTTTCTTTTGCAGGTACATTGTTCTAGCCATATAGTTGGTCCGTATAGCTGCGCCGCCAGGAGGAAACCCTAATTTTTTGACAGAAGGCCAACTATACGGCGGGAACACAATGTTCTGGCCATATAGTTGCACCCATATAGTTGGGTCTGACCACAAAATCGCATGGGAAGGTACCTCCAACTCCAAAACTTCAATCCTTTTTCTCTCTTCTACCTCCAAACTCTCTCAAAACCTCAAGAGATCTTCATCTCCACTCAATTTCGTTCGATTTCCTCGCACACAAGTGATCTACGGTATGTTTCTCCTCCGATCCTCCAATTACTTTTTGCAAATTCATTTCCGATCATTTTCATTATCAATCTAGATTGAGACCTACTATGAACCAATTACCATGATTTTCTTGCCTAGATTATTATTTCGAGGAGATTATTTAGTGTGCTATGATGAGGAATATATTGTAGTTACTGTTGTTGGATCAAAAAGTTTTATTTTTTTGTCTTTCTTCAATTTTTTAGATCATGAACACAAGGAGCCAAACTCGTGCTCATGCCACCACTAGCGCTTCTCAGGCAGCTGCTCAGGAATGCATGGGGATCAATTTCAAGGATAAGCCCCAACGTGATCGCTTCAAAAGTATCAAGAACCGCGAAGTGAAGGCTACCAAGTGGGCTTGCCCCATTATACTGAACCAACTCGGTATTTCTGATGACTTTAATTTACTTTACAATAGAGCTGGCTTGCAAAACTTTGTGTACAATGATGTACCTACTTATCGCAGGTTAACCATTGAATTTCTAAGTTTGTTGCAAAGCACTGTTAAACAATGGCAAGGAGAGGACACTATTTGACGAGGGTTCAACTCATCAATGCCCATTGTTATGGACTTGGGTTTTGGAGAAGGAGGGAGCGCTGGAAGCATCAATTGGCTAGCAAACAAGCACACAGGGGACTCGAAGATTTACCCAGGTTCAGGCCTCGTAGAGGTCCCTACTTCTGCTTGTCTGCTCGTGGAAATAACAAAGGAATCGAGGATTACAATGGTGTGTAGATGCAATCTGGCGAGGGTTGTGGAAACTAGGGTTGCGTGTGTCCTCCTCGCCGCCCCTCCTAGCCTTTATATAGATAGGCTAGGTCTCAGGTAGCAGGTCGAGTCGGTTACAAGTTAGGGCTTTCCATTTAAACTTTATATCTTTAGCTTCTTCTTGTTCTGCAAGCGATCGAGAGTCTGTAGGTTACTCGAGTTCTCCATTTGAGCCTTGACGACGCCGTGGGCTTCCGCTGTATTCAGGACGTATATACCAAACTCGAGTACCTATAGGGTATACTCATGTCAGTAGCCCCCGAGTGTCTAGTGGAATCGCAGATTTGACTGGGGACTTTATGAAGCCTTTCGAGTGCATGAGTGGGTTTTTTCGACAGCTCTGTTTGTGTCATAGGGATTGTTGATGTGCGTGCCTGATTTAACCGATGTATCGGTATCACTTAACTACCTTAGGGTAAAACAACGCAATCTACTCAAACTCGAGTCCCGGGACTTGAATTCGGAAAAGTGCTGGCGTAATTCGACTCAAGCCGCGGAGGTCTTACAGGAGTCGAATTCCAGTATATGGGTGTGAGCACTCGACGCGTCCGTCAAGGCATGTTCATCGTACCTATAGGCACGGATACATTTCTGGTAGTGCACAGCAGATGCGTTGCCAGGCCTTATTCAGGTCTTATCTTCACGCTGCAAGCGCGGCATCCGAAATTTGGCATTGCGGAGATGATTCAGGTGACCCAGGAGACGCAATCTCTTTGTAGGGAAAATCCTGAGGCAGTGTCGCCATAAGCTTATAGTGTGGATGTTATGGACACACAGTACGATGTACAAATAATCATAGGGTGCGTGGCCAGCGCTCCCTATGGGAGTGGCCCCCGAGTGCCTGGTTGAGTTGAAGACTCAGGCAGGGACTAAAGAACTTTTGCGACTGCTATCGTCTTTTGCTTGCTTGTTTCAGTCAAATTTATTTCCGACGCTCCCTATGGGAGTAACCCATGTCCATAATCGAATCGCGGGTTCGAGTGATTGGGTATGCTTGAGCGTCCATGTTCCTGTAGAAGAGAGAAAAAAGAAAAATCGTAGGGTGCGCGACCAGCGCTCCCTATGGGAGTAGCCCCCGAGTGCTTGGTGGAGTCGAAGACTCGGGCAAGGACTAAAGTAGTCGAAGTCTTCTGCTGCTCAATTTTGGATGACATTAGTGCTGACGATGTGATGACCTCAGTTGCCCACGTGAGCGGGTTTGACGGGACGTGACGAGCGGTGGGTCCCATTTTCTAACTCTGACTTGACTCGGCGTGCGTAATCTTTGTTTTAACTGTGCCTCCTCGATTTCCGTGCATAATGAGGATAGTGGGGGATGGTTCGCGCTTCGGGTATTCCACGTATCGATCACGATGGACGCCACGCGTCTGATAGGGATTTTGCTGGCCGTTGGATTACATCTTCCAGGGGGTTAAGTAGAAGTGATGCGAAGGTAATTTTTTCCATCTGCTCTTTTCTCTGCCTTTGCCTCCGTCGCCATTGCTGCTTCTCCTCTGCTTCCTAGAGTTCATCTTTCTCGCGACACTGGACCAGCTCTGCGTATTCCCTAGTTACTTCCTCCGGTCGCATCGCCACCGTAGGATGGGGAAGAAGAAGGGAGGTGTCGCGGCTGAATCCGCCGCTGCCACTGTTGCTGCCAAGAAGAAGGGCAGCTCCGCTGCTGCGGGCACCAGTGCCGCCGTCGCTGGGAAGAAGAAGGGAGCGGTCACTCGCGTCACTAATGGCGCGTGGCACGCATCTACTATCAAGTCTTCTGAGCTCCATCTTCTGCGCCAAGACGGAGTTCTGTATTCCGTGGTTGCTGACTCGCGAGTCCCCGGCGGTGAGGTAACCCCTTGCCCTCCTGCCGGTTTCCGGGTGATGTTCCTAGCGTTCATCATCCGCGGTCTCTCGTTGCCCCTGCATCCTTTCTTCATGGGCCTTCTTTGTTTCTGTGGGCTCCAGCTGCACCAGCTGTCCCCCAACTCCATCCTCCATGTAGCTTGCTACATTACTCTTTGCGAGTGCTGGCTCAGAATCGAGCCACACTTTGGTCTCTTCAAACGTCTCTTCAAGTTGAAGCGCTAGTCGGCGTCTGGCTCCGTAGTCTACGATGTAGGCGGCTGCAATATCCACGTCGACTCCTCCGTCACGTACTTCGACATTAAGCTCATGGCGTCCGTCCAAGGGTGGAGGGACAAGTGGTTCTATGTCCGCGACCAGAAGGCCGACGGAGACCACTACGGACTCGCGCCCTTCGATCCCGCGACGTCGTGCAAGAGGAGGCGCTCCTGGAAGAACGTAGTGATGCCCAGCGAGTCCGCAGAGACAGATGTGTTGTACAAGCGCGTCTGCGACCTCGAGAGTCGCATGGGTAAAGAAGAGGGAGGTTGCGCCCTTATTCGCACGTGGCTGCGCTGTCACGTCCAGCCCCTGCAGGCTAGAGTCCACCCTATGTTCCAGTGGGCTGGCACGGACGATGTCACTCGCGTATCTACTGATGGAATTTCCACAAGTGAGGTAGATAAGAGGGTGTGACTGGTCACCAAGTACACCGCCAAGGATGTGCTCCCCAGTGAACCAGTTGTGCCTCCATTCGATGCTGCTAATCCTCCTCCTGAGGTATAGTTGTGCTACGAAGTAGCTTTATTTGTCGAATGCTTCCCTTTTCTTGACTTGTGCTAATTTGTTTTCTGTATGCAGGATTGGAGGGTGTCACCCTGTATGCCTCCTCTTCCTGAGGGGGTTATCCTTCACGAGGCCTTGGAAGAGGATGAGTCGGAGTCTACCGTCCCATCTGAGGGGGAGGAGGAAGCCCCCGAGTCGAGTAGTCTGGACACTCACAAGCGTTCGCGCAGCGAGGATTCGGATGCATATTCTCCTTCGTCTCCGGAAGGTGCGGCTGATGGTGCTGAGTCGCCGATACCTGCTGTTCCTGTGAGCGCCGTGGCACCATCTTCCCGCAAGAAGATGCGATTGTCAAAGGAGTCATCGTCAGAGTCGGGGGATCAAACCTTCGATTTTGACAAGTTTGATTGGTAAGTATATGAATCTTCCTTTTGGTTCTTCTTTTGGAGTTGCGTTTTCTTGATGTTGGTTTTGTTCTGTAGTCAACCGGTGTCGTCATCTTCTAGCGATGTCCAATTTGTGAAGGAATCTGGAGTCGCGACCTCCAAAGCCAAGAAAGTGGCTGAGCACGCCCCGTCTCCTCCATTGGCGGCCCACTCCGGACATAATTCATCAAGTTCTCCACACGATGTGGAGCACCAGATGGTTATCCGGACGTCTGCGCGTCAATCAACTTCGGAGTCATTGGAGGATCATGTATGTGTAGTATTTTCGTCTTCTGATTTTGTAGTCAATTTTTCATCTATACCATCTGCTGATCCTTTGCTATTTCTTTTGTCCCAGCTTATTGTGAAGGAAGCCGCTCGCCTGGCGGAGTAGGTGCTTGCGATGGGTCGCTAGCATGCAATGCTAGACAATCGCCATCACGTGGTTGAAAGTGAGTGTTTTTTGCTTCTTCTTCGTCATATTTGTGATATATTCGACTGACGGTCTGCCTTTGTTTGTGTCACAGATGAGCATAATGAACTTCTTTGTGACGCCGCTTCCCTGGAAAAGGCGCTCGCTGCTGCTGTGAAAAGTCGCGATGAGGCAATCGCAACACGTGACGAATCACAAAAACACGAAGAGGATCTACGCGCCTCCATCGTAGCTAGGGAGAAGTTGTTCGAAGAACAACTTTTCTCGATTGCCAAGGCTCTCTCAGGTATTTCCTTGTCTGGATTTTCGCCGTGTCCTTCCTTTCGAATGTGTTGTTGTTCTGACTTTTGTGCCAATGCTTGATTCTTGTGTAGATGCCAGCGGTCTGAGCTTCAACTCCTAGGCACTCTGTCGTGATGATGCCCTGGCAAGTGCCATCTTGGCAGTAAAAGATCGTAGTGCTGCTGTTCAGGGGACGCTCACCAAGACCAAGGGTGTGCTCAGTCGCCTCTGTGAAGAGCTGGCGCCCAAGGCTGAGTTAATCGAGAATATGGACGATCTGGTGGAGTCCCTTGCCGGAGGCATTCCTACAGGCTTCAAGAACTCACTTCGTGCGGCTGGTGCTTCGATGTCACTCGCAATGGTTCAAGCCCATGGAGTTGAGATTGATCCTGCAGCGGTCTCCAAGGCGATGTCTGTCATCGCGGATGGCCAACAAGTAGTCTTTGCTCCTTTCGCAGCTGCCTGTGGCAAGTACGGGTCGCAGCTGATGAATATAGTTGCGAAGTATTCTGAGGAACTGCAGCGAGCAAAAAAGGCGGCGAAGGCTGCAACGTCAGGGGCCGACGGGAAGTCTGTGGCATCTGATACCGCCACAGACTCGATGAGGCCCCCAAAACCAAAGTCCAAGTTGAAGAAACCAGTTGCTCCTCAGTAGCCATGTCTGTAATAGTTAAATAGCCTATCTCTTTTGTCTAGAACATGCCTTTGGTGAATGTATCTGCTGATACTTTATTATGCTTTGAATGCACTCGAGTCTTTTGTCTATGCATCGCCTTAGTCTTCTTATTGTCTCTTGCTTGGCTTGTGATAGGGCACATCGAGTGGTCCTTCGAGTGAACCTCAGAATATGCCATCCGCTGATGATACTTTGGCACAGTTGCGCTCAAGGGTAGATGAATTGACTCTGCTCTCGCGACTCCGTGACCGCATGAAGCAGTTGGAGCGTGAACTGCATGTGTTCCGCGGTAACGTGGATGTGTGGAAGTCGAGGGCGGAGAAGGCCATCACCCGAGAGCAATATTTGCTAGGGGAGGTGACGCAGCTGGGCGACCAATTCAAGTGTTAGCTTTCTTCTTCCTTATCTTTTTCTTGTAGTCACCCACAATAGTTCATTGTCTTCATACGTTTGCCTTTGCTTGGTATAGTTGCCAGTGTACGCCATTCGCAGGATGAGAAGGATAAGATTGCCATTCGTATGAATGATCTGACCCAAGAGCAACTTCAGGCGGGTGGATACTTCTGGGTCGATCATGATCGCGCAATCGCACTCGGGACCCTGCAGGATCGTGCATCGCGAGTGCTTCACTTCCTGAAGAAGTCGCAATCGTGCTTGAAGAATATTTATCAGACGATATTCCCGCTGGACGTTGTTCTGTCGAGCCTGCTGGCCCTTCTTGCCAAATTCCAAGACTTGAGTGCAGTCCGCGAGTGTGTACGACAATAGTTAGTGGCTGGTGCCAAGGCTGCTCTATCGCTGGTGCGACTGCACAGGCCTGATGTGGATGTTGCAGCAATTGCGGCCGGACCGCCAGTGCCACCAACAGGTTCAACTTGGAACATGGTTCCTCACTACTAGGCGGTGGATCGCCCAGCGGAGGAAATCATTGACTTCTTCGAGGAGCAGACCAACGTTCTTTTGTTGCAACAGTAGTTTATTTTGTATCCTACACATAGTTGCACCAGTCCTGTAAAGTTCATATATATATATATATATTCTGTGCACAATTGATTGACATTGATGTATATAAAGAGCTTGTTAGTGTGTATGTTTTTGCGAGTGCGTTGCACTATGCGATTCCTTTTCGTTAGCCTGACTTGTGTTTCTCTCAGCACCTTGCCAACCTGCCAGGTGCGTTGCAACTGGGTTGGTGTTTGTCAAGGGTTTTGATTAGTACGTCAGCTACTCAGGATATTGCATTAGTTCGTAGAACACATGTGTATAGGGTGGCGCAGCCCCCAAGTGGATAATTTGCAAAAATAAAAGGAACACGGAGTTTTGGGGCACTTAGCTTTATTTATTCGCAGGGTAGTACGGGGTACAATGTGTGGCTAAGTAGCCTTGGCTGAGTAGCCTTATTTGCAATGTAAAAATAAAAGACGACTAAGGGTAGAAGCGCCGCAGCTGTGCGACGTTCCAAGGGTTGGAGTACGCGACTCCTATCTCGAAATCTTTAAGGCGATAGGCGCCACCTGGGATTACTTCTGTAATCATGTATGGTCCCTCCCAGGGGGACTCGAGCTTGAGATGCCCTTGCTGTTTCACTCGCAGGACCAGGACTCCTTCAACAAAGGACCTGGGGCGTAGCCTTCTACTGTGGTAGTTGCGTAGGTTCTGCTGGTAGATCGTTGATCTTTCCATGGCTATATCCCATGCCTCGTCAAGGAGGTCGATGGAATCTTCGAGTGCAAGAGTTGACTCCTGCTCGCTGTAAGCGACCACTCGCGGTGGCTTGTATCGTACCTCTGCGGGTAGCACCACTTCAGCGCCGTGCACCATGAAGAACGGGGTGTACCCCATGGCACTGTTTGGAGTTGTGCGTAGGCTCCAGAGTACCGATTGCAGCTCGTCTAGCCAACAGCCTGCGGCTTGTTCGAGTGGACTGAGGAGTCGCTTCTTGATGTCGCCGCAGACGAGCCCGTTGGCTTTTTCGACCTGACCGTTGGTCTGTGGATGAGCTACAAAGGCATAGCTTACGTTGATTCCCAGGTTTTCGCAAAAACCCTGGAAATCCTTAGAGGTGAAGTTCATTCCGAAGCGGTAGACAATGGACTCGAAGAACTTGATTGCGCTGCCTCCTGATTGGTTAGTCACCGGCATGGCCTCGATCCATTTGGTGAACTTGTCGACTGCGGCCAAGAGGTTGATGTAGCCTCCTCGTGAGGACTTCAGGAGCTTGCCGACCATGTCGAGTCCCCATTGCGCGAAGGGCCAGGCCAATGGAATTGGTCGGAGCTTCGCGCCAGGTGCGTGTGGTTTGTCCGCGAATCTCTGGCAAGCGTTGCACTTTTGGACGATGTCCTTGGCATCACGCATGGCCATAGGCCAATAGAATCCAGCTCGTAGAGCTTTTGCGACGAGGGCGTGACTGCCGGCGTGGTGCCCGCAAGTCCCCTCATGGATGTCGAGGAGAACAGCCCTTCCATCGGCATTGGAGACGCATCTTTGGATTACTCCTGTAATGCTATGCTTGTACAGTTCGCCGTTGATAACATCGAATGCCTTGGATCATCGCGCAATGTGCCGCGCCTCAGTCGGGCCGTCCGGTAGCCTTTTGCTGAGAAGGTACATGAGGTATGGTTGAGTCCAGGATGGCTCGATCATCATGACGCTCATCGGTCCTTTGAGTCCGGTGTCAAGCTCCAAGTTGTCGAGTGCCATTGGATCATTGGGCGGCGCAGCTCCCGAGTCTGTTACTACGCTTGTTTTCTTCTCTGTGGCCTTTGGCTTGATGGAGCGTTTGCAGATGCGCTCGAGAAATACCCCAGCTTGGAGTCGCCGTATATTATGAGCCTCTTGGCGCCGCAGGCTTTTGCCATCCTCATCCCGTGGAGCAGGGCCTCGTATTCAGCTTCATTGTTGGAGGCGGTGAATTGCATTCGCAAAATATATTTTAGCTTGTCTCCCTGGGGCGATGTCAGTATGACGCCTGCGCCCGCTCCATCCTTTCGCTTGGATCCGTCGAAGTGCATTGTCTAGAGGTAGGACATATCTAGTTTTTCAGGGAGCTGGTTCTCCATCCAGTGCACGAGGAAGTCAAGGAGGACTTGCGACTTGATTGCATCGCGTTTTTCATATGTGATGTCCCATGGAGACAGTTCGATCCCCCAAAGCATGACTCGCCCAGTGGCATCAGGATTGTTGAGGATATGTCCCAGCGGGGCATCGTTGACTACAACGATTGGGTGTTCCTGGAAGTAGTGGTGCAGTCGCTGGGCTGTCATGAAGACGCAGTACGCCAGCTTCTGGTAGTGCGGGTACCGCTGCTTTCTTGGCGTGAGTACCTTGCTGAGGTAGTAGACTGGGCGCTGTACCCCATGGACATTGTTTTCCTCGGCTCGTTCTACCACGAGCACTGTGCTGACCACCTGGTTGGTGGCGGAGATGTATAGAAGCAATGGTTCCCTTTCGCGTGGGGTCACTAGTACTGTCGAGGTGGATAGTAGGCGCTTGAGGTCTTCAAATGCTTCCTGTGCCTCATTGGTCCACTCGAACTTGTCAGCTTTGCGGATAAGTTGGTAGAAGGGCAGTGCCTTTTTGCCCATTCGACTGATGAATCGACTGAGCGCCACGATTTGCCCAGCTAGTTGCTGGACACCTCTTATGTTCTTCGGCTTCTCCATGGCCACTATGGCTTTTATTTTCTTCGGGTTTGCCTCGATCCCCCTCGCGGAGATGAGGTACCCGAGTAGTTGCCCAGATGGTACGCCGAAGGCGCACTTGTCTGGATTGAGCTTGATCCGGTAGGGGTCAAGGTTGGCGATGGTTTCACATAAATCGTCGATTAGTGAAGCTTCCTCTTTGGTCTTGATTACGATGCTGTCGACATAGACTTGGATGTTGCGACCAAGTTGGTTCTTGAGGTAAGCCTGCATGCACCGCTGGTAGGTGGCTCCTACGTTTTTAGCCCGAAAGGCATTGTGTTATAGCAGAACACACCGAAAGGCGTTGTAAACGCCATTTTCTCTTGATCCTCCTCCTTCATTCGGATCTTATTGTAGCCTGAGTATGCATCGAGGAAGCAGAGGCGCTCACATACCGCAGTGGAGTCGATGATCTAGTCGATTTGTGGCAGCGGGAAGTGATCCTTCGGGCAGTGCTTATTCAGAGAGGTGAAGTCCACGCACATCCGTGTCCTTTTTTGGTACTAGCACCGTGTTGGTGATCCAAGTGCTTTCCTTGATCTCACGTATGAATTTGGTGTCGAGGAGTCTGTTGATCTCCATTCCGACTGCTTTTGCTCTTGGCTCAGACAGTCGCCTAATTGTTTGTTTGACTGGCCTTGCGTCTGGGTTGATGTTGAGTGTGTGCTCGGCGAATTCCCTGGGAACTCCTGGCATGTCCACTGGACACCAGGCGAAGATTTCCCACTGCTCACGGAGGAATTCGACGAGCGCGAGTTCCTATGCGGGACTCAAGTTGTTGGCGATGAGGGCCGTCTTGGTGGGATCCGATGGGTGTACCTAGACTTTCTTCGTGTGCACCGATGAGTCGAAGGATAGGTCAGGTAAACTTGGCCGGCTCAGGGGAGGCAGACTGTTGTCTGTCGACTCCTTTAGTCTCGCGAGCTCTTCCTGCATGCCGAAGGACTGGGAAATTCTGTTGAACTCCCTATCGCAACTGTCGGACCTCTCGAAGCTTCCGTTGATTGTGATGACACCATTAGGACCTGGCATTTTCATCTGCAGGTAGGCGTAGTGTGGCACTGCTATGAACCTAGCAAAGGCGACACGTCCGAGGATACAGTGGTACTGTGAGGGCCAGTCGACGACTTCAAAGTCAATGCGTTCACGCCGAAAGTTTTTTGGCATTCCAAAGATGACGTCGAGGTTGATTTTGCCAGGGGGTATATACCCTTGCCTGGGACGATGTCGTGGAATGTTGTGTTCGAGGCCTCTAGGCAGGTCAGAGGGATCCTCATTGCTCGCAAGGTACTTGCGAACATAAGGTTGATGCCGCTTCCACCGTCCATGAAGACGTGGCTCATGTCAAAACCTCCAATTTGTGCCTCGAGTACAAGGGGACAGTGGCCTGAACGAGGTACTTGGCGCGGATGGTCGTGCTTGTC
Source organism: Avena eriantha (assembly GCA_910589775.1). NCBI lineage: Eukaryota > Viridiplantae > Streptophyta > Magnoliopsida > Poales > Poaceae > Avena > Avena eriantha. Next base: position 103,391,249 of record OU342742.1, read on the forward strand.
GAAGGTGATGCAGGAGTCGCTTCCACTGAGGTACTCAGTGGTGGATGGTGGCGAGTTTGTCGCCAGATTCACTTGGCGAGTGATGGCCTTTTGCACCCGATTAGAGGGGCGGCCCTTTTGGATCATCATGGTACCCATGGCCCATGGGTACGGCTCACCTCCGTGGTGCTGGTCCGGCACAGCTGCGTTTGGCGGTGGTCCTGGTGGTGGCGGGGGAGCCCCATGTGCCACAGCGCCTGGGGCGGCTCCGTAGCCCCTGTTAACCGCGTCGCGATTCATCCGAGCCAGACCCTCATGGAGTTTGAGGAACTCGCGGTAGTCTTTGAAGAGGTGGCTGGATTTCTTTTTGCCATCATGCTTGTCGATGTAGAAGTGCACGGTGCAAGGCCCGGACAGCTTGTCTTCAAAGGACACTGCGGGTGCCTCATCACGAGTGCGGCGCTGCCATACTTGTGTGGTTTTCCCGGAGTCACGATATCCACCGCTGCGGTAGCCGCTGTTGCGGTTGTCGTCGCGTCTGTCGGCGTAGCCGGCTGCGATCATGTTGATGTCGTCGCGGTCATCGTAGATGTGCATTCGATGTTTTCTTCGGCGATCTCGTCTGCGTTCGAGTTCTGCTTCATCGTCGGAGTGAACGGGATTCTTCACCGAATCTTCTCCGTCCGCCCACCGATCCGCAATTTCCATCAGATGGTCAATGGCTTTGGGCTTCGAGCGGCCCAGTTCCTCCCTGAGCTCTATGCGGCGAACACTGTCGTTGAATGCGTCGATTGCGTGATCCTCCGAGATATTTTCTGCGGAGTTCTTGATGATGGACCACCTCTAGATGTATGAGTGTAGCGATTCGCCCGACCTTTGTTGGCAGCACCCAGCTCTTCGATTAACGCGGGCCTTTTGTAGGTGCCCTTGAAGTTGCGCACAAAGCTGTAGACCAGCTTTTCCCAACTGCGGATGGATCCACGAGGGAGGTTGTTGAGCCATGCCCGGGCGGCGCCCTGTAGCTGTAGCTGCAGGCACTGCATGGCCGTGCTTCAACCGCTGCCATGGAGCCTGACGGAAGAGATATGGTCCTCTAACCAGATTTTCAGGTCCTGCAGACCGTCAAACTTTGGGTTTTCTGATGGGAGCTTAAACCCCTTGGGCATTCGCTTTTGCCTGATGGCCCTGCTGAAACATCTAGCGCCATAGAGCTCCACATCTTCGTCTTCTGAGTCAGTCGATCAGGCACGTCGCGCCCTCGACTTGTCGATCTTGCGCTGCATGATTTCATCGCGCGTGTCGTAGTCATGGTCGTGTCGTCGGGAGCGGCAGCGTCGAGACAGATCGTGACTGTCATCGCTGGATGAGGGCGAGGAATAGCGTTTTGCTAGAGCTTTGCCTTTCTTCAGCTCTGGTGTAGGCTCATTGTCGAGAGCGGTCTCGACTAGCCCCAAGCCCGCGATCGTAGATCGGTGCATGGTGGCTCGAGGATCTCCGGCTGGCGGCTGGTTGTTGAGGAGGTACATGGTGGTTGATGTCACTGCAGCTTGCGGTGTCATTGGGACCACATTGCCCCGCGTGTCGACTGTCATAGAGTTGAAGTTGAGGACCTTTGCAGCTTCTATGCGTTCTTGCTCGGTGAGATGGGACATCCGGGATCGCCTCTTGTTTGCAATGTGCTCGTTGCCCTTTGAGGAGGATCCTCCGTGGGAGGAGAGCCCAGCACGTCGAAGACACGACTCGTCTGCTGCCTTTTTGCGCACTTCGAGTTGCGCGAGTGTATGCACTTGGCGCCTGTATTCCTCCTTCAGAAGCCAATGGTAGCCCATCAGCATGTTCTGCGGGAAGTCGAGAGGCAGGGGGTTGCCTTGTAGGGCTTCTCGGCAGCGGGCCCACTCGTTGTCGTTGAGCCTGATTTCTACGCGCTCTCCAGTGTTTTCATTTACCATGGTTGGTGGTTCGATTGCTCCTTCGTTGTTAACAGGGGCGCCGTTGTCACCGTTACCGCCATTGGGTATGCCACTGTTTGGCGGGTTGGTTCCATTGCCACGGTTTCCCGTGTTGTCGCGATTGGCGGAGGTGTCGCCTGCATTGATGACGGCGCACATGAAGTGATTGGGGAAGCTGCTGCTCCCGCAACTTTCAGATCCGGAGCCGTAGGCCCCGTCTTCAGTTGCTAGATCGCCTAGATCGGATTCGTGACTGATGTCGTTGTCTGTACTCCCAGCTGTTGCCGGGGCGTTGAGATCGCTGAGGGTGCTGATCGACAGAGGGAACCACGATGCTGGAGCAATCGATGGTATTGTCGGCTGGTCAGGCATGCGAAGCGTGCCCATCTGACCAACTTGGAAGTGGAAACTCCCGATCACCAGGCTAATTCCGTCGCCCACGGATTCAAAAGCCGGGCAGGTGGCCGGCGTGTGGATGGTGAAGTCGAGCGCGCCGAAGAGCTGGCGAATCTTCGCTGTTGCGGAGTTGTAGATCGCAGTTGATGGGGTCGAAGAAGCCGCAACATCAGCACTCCCAATTCCCACAAACGGCGCGAATTGACGAGGGTTTAACTCATCAATGCCCATTGTTATGGACTTGGGTTTTGGAGAAGGAGGGAGCGCTGGAAGCATCAATCGGCTAGCAAACAAGCACACAGGGGACTCGAAGATTTACCCAGGTTCAGGCCTCGTAGAGGTCCCTACTCCTGCTTGTCTGCTCGTGGAAATAACAAAGGAATCGAGGATTACAATGGTGCACAGATGCAATCTGGCGAGGGTTGTGGAAACTAGGGTTGCGTGTGTCCTCCTCGTCGCCCCCTCCTAGCCTTTATATAGATAGGCTAGGTCTCAGGCAGCAGGTCGAGTCAGTTACAGGTTAGGGTTTTCCCTTTAAACTTTCTATCTTTAACTTCTTCTTGTTCTGTAAGCGACCGAGAGTCCGTAGGTTACTCGAGTTCTCCATTTGGGCCTTGACGACGCTGTGGACTTCCGCTGTATTCAGGCCGTATATACCAAACTTGAGTACCTATAGGGTATACCCATGTCACTATTTCTTTCCGACTGATGAACAACAACTACACTTTAACATTAGATGAATGGTGCACATGTTTTAATTTTCCACCTATGATGTTCATGCCTTACACGCATCCTTTACTAGCTTAAGTCCTTCCCCTGAACAATACTATAATGGAATGAGTTTCACTACTAGAGTGAACAAGGGGAAGAATATTCAACATCCTGCAATTCGCTATTTGTTCTATGTTATTGCTAACACCTTGCAGGCACGCAATGAGTTCATGAGACTCAACGAGGAGGATATCCTAGTCCTCGCAAAGGCTGCTTACATCAACTGCAACCTGTCACTCAACTTGGGCGCCATCCTTGTGCGCTACCTAGAGCACCAAGCCTCCCAAAGCCAAGGGAAAATCACAGGTGGAGGCGTCATCACCATGCTTGCCACTGCCCTAGACATCAACCTAGGTGAGTTGCAACCCGTGCTAGGTGAGACACATGTTGGTTTCTCCACCTTGAGAGGCTGTGGAATGCTCACTAGGATAGGTGGTGTTTATTATCTGCATATTGCTGGAGTTGGGCGTCTCTACCCCGCTCCTATGCCTAATGTTCTTTTCTCTATCGAGGAAGGACATTTGCTATATGACTTGCAGGTTGAGCAACACTAACCCTAGGAAGAGATTTTGGAAGAGGATGAGGACCAAGAAGAGGATCAAGGAGTTCCGTACCAAGAGGAGCAGCCACAAACCCGGTTCGCCACATACCAAGATTTCCAAGGACTTGGAGGGACTGTGGAGAGGATGCATAGCCTCTCTTTGAACCTCCAAGAATCAACTAGTAACCTCTCAACTCAATTTGCGAATTGGAGTAACGACTTTTTCCTGCCACCACAATGATTTGAAGGGCTTGCAAAAGCGTAAGCTTGGGGAAGTTTCCTCATGTATCTTTATTTGGCGTTCATTTGCTTTTATTTATTTCTAGGTTGTGTTTTTATTTGAGTTTATAAGCACTCGTGTTGGTTTCCCCAACACTTTATTTTCTAGTTTTTTCTATTTTCTTTCAAGTTTTTCCAGCCGAGCTTTGCCGCCAATTTTATATTCTTTAAATTCCCTCTCTTAAAAATCACAAAAAGATTTCTCCCTTTTTTCCTTATTTTCCCTCTTTATTTTCTTTCTGCCTCGAGGTCTTCATATGTTTGCAGGAGAGTTATCAATTTCGAGTTTCCAAGAAGCAAATAAAAAAGGAAGAGAGAAGTGGAACCAAATATGAGAGGTATGCCTTATGACTCCCCACTTTTTGAAGTTTGAGAAACCCATGCTAGTTAGTAGTAAATGTTAAGATATTATATTGGTGGAGTGAGTTTTTGTATCATAGTAAGATTTTTCGTTTGCATGGTTATTTAATTGGGTACATTTTGTTCTAGCTCTCGTAATTAACCAAGTCTTGCCTAAAATTGCTAAACAATTGTAATAAGAAAAAGTCTCACAATTGAAGGCTTGGGTGTTGTAGTGCTTAGTCTTGAAGGTTTATTTCTAGAGACCCTCAACACCACTGGAAATGTTGATTGACTTGATAGCTCTCTTTGAAAGGATTTGTTCGATTGAATTAATGTTTAGCGGTTTTTGTGAGCATGCCAAAGTTTGACTTGTTAATCATAAGAATGATATAGCTTTATGCGTGTCAAACTTCATGGGATGCCAACAACTCCGTTGGCCTACGAACGATCTTCATGGAGGAAACTCCTAGATTTCGGCTATGAGTTGATTAAACACTTGTAGTAGCAATGCCATAGTGCGTAAGATTCTTGGCTCTCATGGGTAGCTATAATCATGATGGAATCACTCCTCTGGATATTATGAGTAATCATTATGCAAAAGGAATAAAAATCTTAGTGGTGCCACGAGTGTCCATCACAGCCCGATAAACTATAAAAAATCTTTGGCATGCTCTCAATTACATAAAAACTTAAATTCTTGAAGGATAACGAATAGAAAAGTAGTGCTTGAAAATTCTTGATTTATTGATGTGGGAGAATTGCGTTACTCTAGTGTATATGCTTTATGACAACTCTCACACTCTTAATTTACATGATTATACTTTATTATTCAAAGGCAATCCTATGAGTTGATTACATGACATGGAATAAAGTTTACTCTTTTGAATCATCCATGCTAACAATAATTTTGCTGCACTATAAGGATGCATAAAACTCGTATGATATGCTTGCCATTACTCTATCTATGCTGAAGTTTTTCAGATTTATGAAGTGGAGGAAACATGAGTCTACCAATCATGAGTAAGATCACCAACTCGTTATTTCAGTTTAAATGCTGAGTTCCTTTTTGATTTTGGTTTTCTTGCTCGGGGACGAAGAACTTGAAGCTTGGGGAGGTTGATGGCTCTGAAATATAGCCATCTATGTCCACATTTAAACTGGATATTATTCATAGTTTTGATGAAATATCTCTCTAAACCCTGCCACTAATGCCTAATATTCAAAGGGGTATGCAATCTTTTCTTTTATATTTTTCCTACACAGATAATGTTGTTAGAAGATGGGAATCACTATATTAAAGTCTAAGATATGAGATTTCCAACAACCAGAAGAAACCAGGAGCCGTAAAGCAGAGGCATACGCTTTAACGACCAACTATACGACCGGAGCAAAAATTCCGGTCGTATAGCTCCGGTCGTATAGTTGGTGCCGCCACCGTTAGGTCAAACAGACAACTTTCGTAAAGGGACCCTATATAAAGAAGCCTTGGACGACGAGAAAACAAGCCAGACCTCACCAAAAAGTCTCTACCATAGATCACCAGCCGCCTCTAGATCTCAAAACCCTTCTCCATCTCCATAGCCATATTCCACCACTTGTAATAGTAGATCTCTTCTTCGATTGGCGACATTATAAGACTATTGCTATCAATCTTATGATTTTCATTACAGTGTTTGTGATTGTTGATCTCATCCCTGGGTGTGAGTAATTCTCCTTGGGCTAAGGGCTTTGGCCTAGCCATGTAGCAATTGTGCATGTTATTTATCATAGATGGGATCATGTATTAGTTTGTATGACATGATGATTATTGTATCCTCTCTTGCCTCAATCCAAGGACTTGTTAGGTACCCAAGACCCCGAGGGTTGATCCAGGTATAGGGAGTATGAGTAATGACTGATCTGCAGGTTGGGAACCCTAGTGACAGAAGGGGTAGTACGGCTATATGTGAGGGATTTACTTGGGATTAACAGTGACATCACTATGCATATCATTAGTTCTCTTTCTTCTATGGATGAGACTAGTAGGTTATTGTTATAAGCGGTTGCGGAGGCAATAGCAATTATGGATGCACTGCCCACATATAATTTATCTTGCTCTAACAAGTACATGCATACTTTATTTCTTATTCCCATCAGATGATTTGCACAGCTATAGGTGAAACTGAACACCCTAGGCCCTCTCTCTCCATCATCGACAACAACAAAAACACGCAAGTTATTGGTCCGGTAAAAACACAAAAGGAATTCAAAAACTCCTGAAGGTCCGTTAAAGTAACTTCACTACGCATTCGCTTCCCGAGGATTCGATAACCTAGGTCTACTAGGGAAAAAGAAGCTACACTACATCCGTAATCCGAATCGAAGGTATCAGGTGCCAACATCTTTATAGTCACCGTAAGTGCTAACACACCTCCGTCTACCAACAAGTAGTTCCCTCCATCAAGTCCCCATAAGAGGCAAATATTGAGAGGTCGACTTATCCCAACATCAAGATGAAGATAATCTAACACATGGTCACAACGATGAATATCATAATAAACTTTATCTTATTTCTATCTCATACTAGGGTTTATCCATCTCCCTAAGAACTAATGATCTACTCAGACATGGAGGCAATCAACATCATGGCAATAACAATGGAATCTATCATAGATGAATAGTACTTGTATAAATCCACAACGAGTACGGAAATTACAACAAGATCTAGACAAGATGTACATAGGATGGATCCAGATGGTGGTGGTGATGTTGCGGTTGATGATGAAGTTCGATGCCTTAGCCTCCTGGATCTGTGCAGGGCGAAGATGGATCCTCGGTAGACGAGTTCCCCCTCCGGATGCCTTCCGGAGGTGAGGTTTCGGTGATTTCTAGTTGTTCTGTATGTCGTCTCCCTGATCCAGTTGCACGGGATGAAACTATTTGAGGAGGCAGTGGTAGCACCAACTATACGGCGGGAACTATACAGCCGGAATTTTATTCTTGCCGTATAGTTGGTCGTTAAACCGTTTGTATGCCTTGATCGCTTCGGGTTTTCTTATGGTATTATAGATATTTCCCAAATAAGCGATTTACATTGTTTTTGACTCCTTTTCTCCTCAGTACAACTGCTCCAAGTATTGTGTCCATTGTATCCATCATATGTCCTGATCCTGGTGAAAACAGACATAAATATGCGCGCGAACACCGTAAAATACCAAGATCCTATAACTACAATGCAAAATAATTATATAAAACATGATGTAATTATGCACTCATCAACTTCCCCAAGCTTAGACTCTTGCTCGTCCCGAGCAAGTTAGCTTAATGGATGTGATCCTCATATTCATGAAGCTGAGTCGATAAAATAAATGAGGCAGTTGCAGCATGTGTTTATCATATATGATACATAGGAATAAGTTAATCAATAGTACCTTACTCAAACCATCCGAATAATATTAGTAGGCTTCCACACCTGTAACACCCTAGCATTAGGATCTGACGAAGGGTAGAATTAGGAATCCAAGTTTGTGCACGCATGCCTCTATAAAATCAGGGTAAATTTTTCGCCAAACAAAAACCTAAAGGGATCAGAGTTTCTTTCGCTAACTGGAGGTAGGTATAGCTCTGGTTAGTGGTTGTTATGAACTTTGACATGACCTTTAGACATTATTAAGCTTTTGGGGAAGTTACTTTGAATTCAAATTCAAAATTTAAAGTCAATTTGATAAGAATTTGAAAATTATAAGTGTTATTATTAGTTTGATTTCCAAAATTCTTTATTTATATTCTTTGGTTAAATTTTGGATAATGGATACTAATAAGGAATTAAGACAAGGAAAATGAAATATGAAAGGGAATTCTATTTTCTGATTAAATAACACAAATAGTGTTATATACACCAAAAACACTGAATATTACAGAAACAAACTTTATTAAATGAGTTATACAAGTATTACAATTGCCTCAAATAGCAAAGACAGATTACAAAGGTATAAAGGAAAAGTCTAGACTGAAATTCCTATCTACATCTTTTATATCCCTGATCTCTTCTTCTTCACTTTAATTCCTGTAAAACAAAATAAAAGAAATAGACAAATAGATGATAAAATAAAGGGTTAATTTTGGAGTTAGATTACTCTCAGATTGTGCATACAAGTGATATGCCAAACTCATCATTGAGTATATGAAAAGGGGCAAGTTTCACCATGTTGGTAACCAGTAAAAGGTTAAGAAGTGAAAAACAATTCACTTGATCTGATCCAAATAGGCCAAACAGTAAAGCAACTTACTCTGCTAACTGCATGCTATGTGTTGTCGACACAGCACCAGCAGCCCAAGCAGTCAAAAGGGAAAGTCTACCGTAGCACAGCTGCTGATTATCTCATTCCATCACCACAAGATCAAGCACACAGCCAAGAACACCACTGATCTTGCCAAAACCCCAACAGATCCACCAGCCAATATACACAACAAACCACCAGATCATCCTCGGGATGGTGACATAGGGTGGAGGTGGTGTAGGAAGATAGCAAGGTATGTAACAGATCAAAGGAGCTAGGAGGAGCAGGATCAATATCAGGGGATGCAAAACAAGCTCCAAGGAGTGATCAAGCCAGCAAGATCAACCAGCAACAACACCAACAATTCAACTGTTGTGGTGAGTGATATAAAACTTTCACATGATCTAATTATCTCAGAAGTCATGTACTTAACTTCTTAGAAATCACCCAAGTGGGGTGTATCCATCCCAGAAGTATTTAGATGAAATCCAATGACAAATCTTTACAAACAAATCCAAGATCTCAGCCTATGCATCATAGATCTTGGATATAAACTTAAATTTCCACATTCTTATATAACATCAGCCTTAGAACAAGATTTCAGGGCACATCTCTTAAGGAGTAGCACCTCTGAAATATAATGATCTTAAGGATCTATATTTAACAGTGAGGATGCCAATCATTTTCTTAAAAAATCAAGAATCATTAGCTGATACCATGCATCAGAGCACATCTATGAGGGACAGCTAGTAACAAACTTAATTTTACTTAGCTATGCCTCAGACCAGCATCATAGGATAATAGATTTGTAGCATCTTAGGATAATAAATCCAGCAGAAGATTTCAATTCATTTAGCCCAGCCATATTTGGACATGGGTAGAATTTAGCCAATAGAAGTATGGACACTTGTGTACCATTCTAAAGAAGGCGTCACAAGTATAAATTCTAAACCAAACAAATGCTATACTTAGATTTCATCAGTAAACTTGTAGTTTGTTAATTAATCATTTTCCTGGGATAGACACTCAGAAATCATAATCATGGTTGCATATACACAATCAGACAATCATAGGAATATCATATTAACTCCAGTCTGAAATATCAACACAAACTAGTGTATAAGATCAAGTGAACTATTACTGACAGTATCATTGTCAGTACTAAGATCAGGAAACAATGGTGAAATCCACATCACTAGCATAACTGGACAAACATCCAAGACAGTATAACCACTACAATCAGTCCTAATAAAGTCATCATAATCCAACCAGAGGGATGAACCCTAATCAAACCATGAACCCCAATTAGGGATTGAGCACTAGAAGCACACAGAGGCTATCGAACAAGGCAAAGGATAGAGAGCAAGAAGGGGAGAAGGAGAACACTTACCTTTGGTCCTCGCGGTAGATTAGAAGAGGAGGCAGAGGGGCCGACGAACGCACGGCGGCACGGGGAGCACCTGAAAGGCGCTGCAACCCGCGCCAGGCCATGGCGGCGGCTACCACCACACCAGTAGTCGAACAGCATCGTCGGAGAAGAGGGAAATACACCATGAGAGATCCCAGTGTACCATCGCCGATGCTCTAGGACGACCATGCCCTAACCCTAGCCTCGGGCATGGGTCAGCGCGGCCAGAAGGGAGTACCAACAGCGGATCTGCTTGGACAGGGTGAAGCGGCGTCGTCGACTTATCCACCCTGAACCGTGGCAGCGGCAACGGCGGCCGGACCTGGCCGGATTTGTGCATAGCGGCGGCAGCAAACGGAGGAGGTGACCGTGTGAGCGAGAGAGCGAGAGAGGAGAGAGGAGTATGAGTGCGTGGGGGTACTAGGCCGGTGGGCAGCCCAGTACTACCCTAATGGACCTAACCGGGCCAAGTGGGCTGGGTTAGGATGGGCCGGGCCAGCCTAGTGGGCCAGGCCCGTATGTTAACAGGGTTATTTAAAAGGTAATAATTACAAATATGCCCCTGAAACAAAAATAGCTTTAGAAAAATAAATAAAAATCCTAAAAATATAAATAATATATCTATGAACTCACAAAAATACTCTCTAATGAGTAAAAATGATTAATAGAATTTTTGGGCAACTAAAATTTAGGTTTATTTTATTATCGTGCCAATTACTTTTGAATTTTATAAAAATATATGAAACACTTAACATTGAATAAAATTCACTTTTAAGATGCTAAATGGATATATTATTATAGAAAAATACTAACTTGTAGTTTTAAAAAGTAAATTTGGTGTGATCAAAATAAATCTTATTTCCTTAAAGGAATTTCAGAAATATTTAAAAGGGTAATAAAATGAAATAAATTCATAGAATGATATTTGTATTTTATTAATTAAAGAAAATAGTAAACTTTTACTAAAAGGGTAAAACATGCAAATAAACAAATAATAAATCATTGCATGACATTACTATGCATTTCATATTGCTTCAATAAATATTGTCCTTACCGGGATGGTTCTTTGTAGAAACCGGAGCTCAAGGTCAAGTGGAAGCATCCGATTTCACTACCTTGCAGTCACAAGGTAAGTTCATAACTTGCTCATGTCCTTTGAAGAGTCTTTATCAAAGATATTGTAAATTGTGTGTTATCATCTATGATCTGGAGAAAGAAAATATTATCTTCTCTAATAAATAAGATGTAGTTATCATCCTAAGTGATGGTAAAGATTGGCAATGGAACTTAGGGTTCCAATTGCAGAAGTCATATAGGTTTAATAACCCATGTTATCAGTGATTCTAGCGTCGTATATTACGCGTTAACCATGAGATTTGGAATGGGACAGAGAAGTCAGTTGTATCTTCTTCCTTTCATATGGAGGCAAGATGACCTTATCGTGACGCTGGGATTCCTTGTGTGGATCCAGCATATGGGTGGGCACCCTTAAGCCCCACGATTTTGGTGTCTAGATTATCTATGAGTGGCTGCCAAAGGTATAGTCAGACCTTTATGGAGCTTGCTAGGGCCATCACCAGCTCATAGAGCCTTCGGGAACTCATCAGGGTTATAGCTTGCCCTAAATTGGGGGCTTAACGGAGATGGAGCTCAGCCTGGATGATCGTGCAGACATATGGGATTGCGGAGAGGGCAGCGATTGTCTTGGATCACCTACTAGGCCCCACATCACGGAATTGTGGATGGGAAAGTACGCCCGGTTGTGCAACAAGGAGTTGATCTCTCATGGGTAAAGCAACAAACCTCTGCAGAGTGTAAGAACTATAACTTGTTACTCCCTGTTACGGCAAGGAGCTATGAACACGGCAGGAAAGGAACTCCATGAAGTTCTGGTCAACCCTTGAAGGCTGATGGGCATAGTTTTGATAATAAAATCAATATTTGAAGAAAATTTTACGAAAACTGCATATCACTAAGGACTTATAGTCCGAAGTGGTAGATAGAGCATCAAACTTCCCACCTTGCATATAATGAACTTGCTGGGTAATGCTGTTACTCACTCTTTCCTTTGAACCCCTGCGTAGACTCTGAGAATCCAGAAGACCCTTCGATGTACGCAGCTGAAGGACAAGAGGATGTCTACTATGAAGAGCTAGACCTGTCCCGAGGAGTTGAAGGGTGGACTACAAGATACTCTACGGAGTGCGGGGCAACGAGTCCGAGTAGTTGCTTTAGTTATTAGTAAAACAATTGAGCCGAGCAGCCTAACCTTATAAAATAAGTTGTTGAGCTCGATTTGGAATATGAGTTTGGATTTTATATCTTTCACTGAAACTACTTAAGTATGGTTTGTAATTTTGGTTATACTTGAAGTTGGACCTTCTGGTTTGTAATAATAATGTAGTGTGTATGTTTGTAATATGGACCCGCAATGTTTCTGTTGTACCACGCTGAGGGATGTGATATTTACAGAACAGTGTTCTGTAGATGTCATGTCAATGACTATAGTGTGTACTACACATGCAGTGGTATGCTGGGTCACCGCAACACCTTAGCATTTAATTGTTCACAAAATATCATTCTCAATATGTTGCAAAAGTATTCAGTTCAAGCGAATGAGTTAGCGAGGTAGTCCCAAGTGTTTTAGGATTAACATATTCACTTGGGATTCAAAATCTCAAAACGTCTCTTTGTCATACTACAATATAGTAGTGTATGCCTATTTTCTCTTTGCACATTCGCTCTTTTTCTTCTCTTTGCCATTTTGTCATACTTTTGTTTAAGTGTTGTGCAAAGGAGCCAGCCATACATTCCACTTCATGTAGGAATTCAAAGTTTAACAATCTCAAAATCCAATTGTATATGAAGCAATCTTTATAGCTTGAATATTCTACCTCGTCTTGTTCTCACTCTAATTTGATAGCACTTTTAATTTTCCTTTGTTCATGGTTTTTTTTAACTTAACTGATTAGATGATTTTTCTTTATTTGTAAATCAAACCATGTACTTACAACATATTGACCAAATTATCTTTGTATGTTCCATTAATACCAATGGTGTGGAAGAATCCTATTGCCATCATCAAGTGCAAGTAAAATTATATTAAAGCCATTCATATATCCAATAGGAAAAACACAAACTCAATATTGCTCCATATATGATAATAAACTCGGAATTTTATAAAAGGAATCGACTATTCTTGAAGGGAATTCTGATGATGCAAACTTTATTTCTAGTTTGAACTAATGCGAAACTAAAATAGTAATGAAAAACTTATAAGATAGATTACAAGGTCTGAAAGATCTCCCCAAGCTTGGAATCGAGCCAGGCGAGATCAAATAATCCCTTGCGATTATTTGATACCATGATTATTGTAGATCACTGTGGCGCCATGGCACGCGGTATCTTCTCTTCATGGGCTAGCCTGAGGTGGAGGGATTGATTAACAACCTCTAATTCTTTAACACACAGCTTGTAGAAAATATTATTCCTCTCCAGCACTTTCACTTGTTCTTTAATGAGCTCATTGTTATGTTGAAGGGTTTGGATCATCTTAAGACTCATACAAAAACCAGTTTGGATCATCAAGTTTATCAAGATAAGTCGCAGCAATCGAAGATGCTTGGGTGTCCCCGGCCTCCTTGTCCATCTCTTCAATCATCCGCTCGAGGGCTTTCAACTCCCTCTTCTGACGTTCATTGTCGGTGTCGAGGACCTCCATAGGGATGATCTTGATCTCCTTGCCTTGCTTGCCATTTCTCCCGATCTCCATAGGAACTTCTCTCCTTGGCTTCTGTCCCTAGGTTTGCGTGTCCTCACGTATGAATAAGAGGTAGATTGGTTTCTGGAGATTATGATTAGAGAGAGAGACAATGGCAGTATATAAGGGGGTTAGAGGTCGGTAAAACTCGCGAGAAACACCAAATTCATGCCCAAGAAAAGAATATGAATGGAATAGGGAAAGAAATCAGATTTGGAGGAGTCCTGCCGCGTAACGACCAACTATACGGGCACAACCCGTATAGCTCCGGCCGTATACTTGGTTCCGAGTAGATATTTCCAAATATCTCGAGTCCAGGTCGATTAAGTTACCGACTTGGAACCGACAAAACTGTTTTTTTTCATGAATGGGAAAGAAAACGAAAAATGTCTGAGAGTTTAACGACCAACTATACGATGGGAGGATTTTCTCCGGCCGTATAGTTGCCACCGTATAGATCCAGACATCAAAAATCAAAATGACTGAGGGTTTAACGACCAACTATATGGCCGAACATTTTTCTCTGGTCGTATAGTTGCGACCGTATAGATCCAGACAAATTCGCAAAGAGGATACATAAGGTTTAATGACCAACTATACGGCCGGAGATTTTTCTCCGGTCGTACAATTGCGACCGTATAGTTGGTAAAAACCTTCAGAAACTTCAAAAAAACACGAGCAATTCAAAGGCAAAAAATTTAGAAGTAAAATTTGTGAAACAAATCACTTATTTGAGTAAGAATACTTACCTTGCACTTACCGTTTTCTTACTCGGGGATGACAAGCTTCTCCAACAACAAAGACTTCTTATCTTTTGGAGGAATTGACCTTAGTTCATTTAATAATTCTCGAAAATGAAAATCACCAGGACTAAAGTTCCTCTCAATAAGATTGGTGTCTTGCTGGACGAATATGGACATTGCATCCAACATCTTTATTTCTTGCCTCTGCATAATCTGCAACTCAAATTCTTGAAGCAAAAGGATCCAACAGATTAGTCTTGGCTTATGGTTTTTCCTCTCAAGGAGTTCTTTTAAACCATCACGATCAGTATGAACTCTTAATTTTGCATCAACTATATAAGAACAAAATTTATCGCAAGAGAAAAATACAGCAAAAAGTTCCCTTTCTTCCTTAGGATAATTCTTTTGAGCACTATTAATGAACGAAATATGCCCTAGAGGCAATCATAGAGATGGTTGTATTTCATGTGTATCCATGAGTTATTATAATGTTCCTTGAATATCCATATACCAGGCAACTTGTATTGATTGGCAATTATGTGAATTGTTTGTGAAACTCTTTACTTGTATGGTTATCTAATAATTGTCCCTAGTCGGAGTTCATGCGAGGACACACGTGAATATTAGACTAGCACATCGATTGGTTGATGACTATGTTTCACAAGTCATTGACATGGAGATGTCAAACCAATGATGTGGACACATGTTATGAACATGGGGTTGGACTGACCCAACATGAGACTAGCAATAATACTTGCAGCTCTCTCTACACATCGTGTATGTTTTGTCCTTAGACCTGAGATTGTCGCATGTACTTGAGATGTGGATCGACCTACTTTGGGGCTATCAAACACTACTCCGTAACTGGGTAGTTATAAAGGTAGCTTCCGGTTTGTCCTGATACATGCTGCAAGGCATCGGTCAATCAAGATGGGATTTGCCCCTCTCTACTTGAGAGAGATATCTCTGGGCCCCTCGAGTGATCGGATCCAGAAATGCATGGCCGTGCTACATATGGTTAAGAGTTAACCTAGTAAAGGGATTCCGAATCATAGTATCGAGAAAGAGAGGTCAGCTTGGAGCTAGACCAACTATCGTGAGGCAAAGGGAAAGACATGTACTCAACCTTGTGATGGTTCGTCCGAATGATCTTTATATGCGTTTAGGAGTTGGCACGTCTTGCTAGAGGCCGCTACCAACTATTGACGGAGTAAGTGTACTCGCGTCATGTCTATACGTGTATGAACATATAGGGTCACACACTTTAGGGGCTGGAAGCCTAATGAGGATTGGATCCGAATTAGACCAGGCTTAGGTTGCTAATGGGCTGCTAATGTAGAAGCCCACCAGGGATGCCTATATAAGAGAGAGTGAGGCGAGCTGAATAGGAGAGAGCATTCCACCCAGCCGCCACTCCTCTTCCGCCTGTGTTGCACGCGCAGACCTAGCAGTCTGGCGTGTGACGGCTTCCACTCCGGACGTGTGGATACCTCGGAGGTGCTGCATCTGTAGCACTTGGACGAGCCGCGCAAAGGGGAGCTGCTCGTGGGACAAGGACGAGGAGGAGACGTAGAACATCTACACTGCCGCAACGTGCTTCATCGAGTTCCGCACCTGCACGTCTAGCGGTAATCCCGTGATCTATGACAATAGTATTCCTGGTTGACGCGGTAGAAAATTTTGATTTTATGCTAGTGTAGCCTACCCGTTTCCCTTCAATTAAGAGTTCTACTAGCATGATGTATAATATTAAATCTGCAACCTATGTGTTGTCCTAGAGTTACTCCTACATCATCATCACTAGCTTCACATATTAAGTCAAAAGTCATATCCCAGATAGGTGGTTTAATGACATGAGCATGGGATAAAGCATATTTGAGTTTATCAAAGGCTACACGACATTTATCATCAAAATTAAATCTTACTCCCTTTTACAGAAGGTTAGTCAAATGTTTAGATATTCCAGAGAAATTTCTAATGAACCTTCTATAAAAACCCACATGACCAAGGAAACTTATTATACCTTTTATATCCCTAGGTTGTGGCATTCTCTCTATGGCCTCAACCTTAGCCCTATCCACTTCAATTCCCTTACCTGATGCCTTATGTCCAAGGACTATACCTTGTTTGACCATAAAATGGCTCTTCTCCCAGTTTAGAACAAGATTGGTTTCTTTGCAATGCTGCAAAACTCTTTTGAGATTATCCAAGCAACTACTAAACAAAGTTCCATAGACAGAAAAGTCATCCATAAATACTTCCATTATCAGTTCTATAAAATCCGCAAAAATAGCAGTCATGCATCTTTGAAAAGTAGTTGGAGCATTACATAAACCAAAAGGCATATGACAGTAAGCATGTAAACCATAAGGACTAATGAAAGTTGTTTTAAGTTGGTCATCTGGATGAACAACTATTTGAGAAAAACCAAAGTATCCGTCCAAGTAGCAAAAATGAGTGTGGTTTGCTAACCTTTCTAAAGTTTGATCTATGAATGGTAAAGGATAGTGATCTTTCGTGGTTTCTTTATTCAATTTCCTAAAATATATACACATCCTATGTCCAACAATAGTTCTAGTGGGTATCAATTCATTGTTTTCATTAGGAACAACAGTAAAACTGCCCTTCTTAGGGACACAATGAATAAGACTTACCCATTCACTTTATTTTACAGGATAGATTATACCTGCGTCCAATAGGCGTACTATTTATTTTCTTACCACTTCCTTCATTTTGGTCTTCAGTCGTCTATTAAATTCCGCAACTGGTTTAGCACCTTCCTCCATGAATATTTGATGGACGATTATCATGGGACTAATGCCCTTCAAATCATCCATGGAGTACCCAAAGGCCTTGAGATGCTCCTTAAGTATTTTCATGAGTTCTTCTTCATCTCCTGAAAGTTTAGCACTAATAATAACAGGAAATTTATTTGTATCATCAAAAAATCTGTATTTAAGATTATCTGGTAGAGTCTTGAATTCTGGGGGTGGTAATTCCTAGTCCCTTCTCTTTTATAGCTCTTTGAAAGCCTCGTTAGTTGGAGGCCCTATAATGGGAAGTGAATCGAATTCAGCTTCTAGTTCTTCTAGGGACTTGTCCTCCATAACTATTTCTTCATAATTTAAATCTTCATTTATTTCTTCTTTTTGATCACTAAAGAAGAGAGCTGCCATTTCCTCAATAGTTTTCTCTTTCTCTTCTTCTTGTATTTGTGGAGGTCTGTATTTAAATTTGGAAAAGTGGAATTCTTTTTCTGCTTCCCCAAGCTTAAGAGACACAATCTCCTTTTTGAAATCAACTTTGGCACCTACATAACTCAAAAAGTTTCTTCCAAATATAATTGGGCAAAGAGTGTCAGTTGGCATATCAACAACTACAAAATAAATAGGAAAGTTTTTATTGCTAATTGTGACAGTTGCATCTTCAACTACTCCTATTGGAATTCTAAGAGTTTTATTGGCTAACATGATTGTCATATCAGTATTTTCAATTATAGTCGGTTCTATTTATTCTTTTATTTCTAAATAAAAATCATAAGATATAACATTAACTTCGGTGACAAGATGACATAGACCATAATGCGAGGTTTCCTTAAATATGCAGGGAAGAATAGGCTTACCTACATCTTTTACCTTTGTTTTACCTTCAACCAATCGAAAGTCTCTTTATCAAGTTCAACTCTGTTACAATGTGCATACATAGCCATAATTGCTTCCTTGGTTACCTCTTCATCTTTGGTTTCTTCTAGATGTTCCACAACTTCTGGCATACTTTCCTCTTCTTTCTTCTCCTGTACTACTTTGACCTGATCATATTCAAAAATATACTTTTGTGCAGTGTTAGGGAAAGGTATCTCATATATTGGTTCTAGCGAGGCTAGTGTTTCTTTAACTTCTCTTTTCTTCTCAGGTTCGGGTGGTGGATCATACTTGACCAAACCCTCTTTTGGAGCTTTGATGTGTTCTAGAAAAGCTTTAACAACATGCAACACAAGATCTGAATCCAAATAAAATTCTTTAGATAATTCTTTAACATGGCCCTTTTTATTATAGTCATGAATACAATCATAATCTATTTCTATGCCTCCTTCGCTTCCTAGACCAAAATTCCATGAAACTCTATGATCATGAATTCTATTAAGTAAAGCCCAAGCTTTAGCTATAGGAAGATTCATAAAGGCTCCTTCCGTGAAAGAGTCTAGTTCAATTTTATTAGGTTCAATTAAACCGCCATAAAAGATATGCAATAAATACCATTCAGGCAAATCATGATAAGGACATAGATTAAGTAAATCTTTAAATATGATATAAGCTCTTACTAGTCCTTCATTAGGACAGTTCCTCCAAGTCATTATAAGATGCCCGATTCCAAAAGATTTTGATAATGGGTAATATTTTGCTAGAAACTCACAGGCTAAATTATTCCAAGTAGTAGTGGCTTCTGGGGTAGAGATCTATACCATGAGAGAGATGTACTAGTCAAAGTCTGACTAAAAAGTTTAACCCTTACCTCATTAGCGGTATATCCCGGTAATTGAAAGTGCCACATATATCTTTGAAACATGCAATATGCTCATATGGATCAGGATCTTCTTCATCCCCAATAAATTTCTTCTTGTGTAGAATACCAAGTAGTAGAGGATTTATTTCAAACCCCCTTGTCTTCTCGTTGGAGCTGTCTCTTTTATAAATATCATAGGGCTTCCCAAAGTGGCTGAGTGGGTTAGCACTAGTCATATGCTCAAACTCCATCATGTTGGTGGAAACCTGTAACTCAAAACAAAACTTAGCAAGACAAAAATAAATAAGCAAAAACTAAAAGACCTACATCGCTTAGCTCCCCGGCAATGGCGCTAGAAAATAGCTTGATGACTGCAAGTGCACATATCGTTTGTACCTAGTTTCGAAATAAAGATATCGATACCACAGGGAGCAGGAGTCTAAAGTCTAATAACTCTTGAAATAAATACTACAATAGAAATGCTAAATAAAGTTCTAAGTAACAAGATAAAATGCGAGTATTGTGTAAAAGGGTGTTTTTGGGTTTTTGGTATAAGAGCAACAATAAGTAAAGTAAAACAACTGAACATAGAAAGTAAGTATCGCGTATGTAAAAGAGACTGGAACTGCAATAGGCAAAAAGGCGTTCTCAGGGAGTAGCGGATACACCACTAGCATTATAAAGGACTAAGGTAAAGATTATTATCATGAACATTCTCAACTGTGTATGTGTGGCAGGAACTCCGTATTTGGACAAATAGGCAGCAACCACTGCTCACATCATCCTCATAACCACAGCAGTCAGCAATCGACATCAATCGAATTACTGTGCTATTAAGGGACTTAATCCCGTAGGACGTATCCCATGGCATGGATAGTGTTCCGTGAGTTTCTCCGGTTCCCAAGTTGATACGTAAGGGGTGCCAACAACTTTATAATCACCGTAAGTGCTAACACACCTCTATCTACCAACAAGTAGTTCCCTCCATCAAGTCCCCATAAGAGGCAAATATTGAGAGGTCGACTTCTCCCAACATCAAGATGAAGACAATCTAACACATGGTCATAGCGATGAATATCATAATAAACTTTATCTTATTTCAATCTCATACTACATTTTCTCTATCTCCCCAAGAACTAATGATCTACTCAGACATGGAGGCAATCAACATCATGGCAATAACAATGGAATCTATCATAGATGAATAGTACTTGTATAAATCCACAATGAGTACGGAAATTACAACAAGATCTAGACAAGATGTAGATGGGATGGATGGAGATGGTGGTGATGCAGCGGTTGATGATGAAGTTTGATGCCTTAGCCTCCTGGATCTGCGCAGGGCGAAGATGGATCCCCGGTGGACGAGTTCCCCCTCTGGATGCCTTCCGGAGGGGACGTTTTGGCGATTTTTGGTTGTTCCGTATGTCATCTCCCTGATCCAGTTGCACGGGGTGAAACTATTTGAGGAGGCTGTGGTGGCGCCAACTATATGGCGGGAACTATACGGCCGGAATTTTATTCCCGCCAAATAGTTGGTAGTTAAACCATCTGTATGCCTTGATCGCTTTGGGTTTTCTTCTGATATTATTGATATTTCCCAAATAAGCGATTTACATTGTTTTTGACTCATTTTCTCCTCAATACAATTGCTCCAAGAATTGTGTCCATTGTATCCATCATTTGTCCTGATCTTGGTGAAAAAAGACATAAAATATGCACGCGAACGCTGTAAAATACCAAGATCCTATAACTACAATGCAAAATAATAATATAAAACATGATGCAATTATGCACTCATCAGTTATCTATCCTAAACCCGGTCTTCATGTTGGGCCACGCAGAGATAAACAAAATGTTTTCCCTTACGTGGTACTCCCAAGATCCAGCTCAGGTTATAGGCCACAAGATTACCGCTAGACACGCAGATGCAGAACTTGATGTAATGCGTCGAAGCAGTGCCGAATGATCCCACGAATAGCTCCTCTGGATCCCACAAATTCCTTCGCCATATCCCCACGAGCTGCTTTGTCTCCAGCGCCGCGCATGCAATGCCTCTAATGGTATCCACACGTACATGAAGGAGCTTAGAGGATTGCTAGATCCTATCTAGCCTGAAATGGAAGTGGAAAGAGTGATGGCTAGGTCAAGGACAATCCATTGTCACTCTATTTATATACACTCCTAGCTGGGCTCAACGCTTGAGGCCCATCTAGGATGTATCCCAATCTTCACATGGATCTAATCCACATGGACTCCTTACCCTTAAGTGTGTGACCCTGTAGGTTTACGTACACCTGGACATGACATGAGATACTCCTCCAAGTATCCCGTCATGGCTTTGAGTCCAACTCACTCCCATAAACACTCGGTCTCAAGTCGATAGATGGTAACGGCCTCTAGCAAAACGTGCCAACTCCCAGGTGTCGTAAAATTAGAAGACGAACCTTCAATGTGACTTTCGTCTAAGTCTCTTTGCCTCACGATATACATGTTAAGCTATAGACGAGTAGTTGACATCTCTTTAATAGCTTAACTCTCTTCTTGTTCCGCGATATGTGCTTCACTGGACGAACTCTTAGTTCGACTCCTCAGTTAACACTTAACTGAGTAGCGCATGGCCATGCTTCCGAATCATATCACACGAGAGGGCCTAGAGAATATCTCTTCATAATGGAGGGACAAATCCCATCTTGGCAATCCACGTCACGTAGCTTGCTTCACAACCAACCCGAACTCTATCTTTATGACTGCCCATTTACGGAACAACGTTTGATAGAACCTAAGTTGGTGATCCACAACTCAGAACATGCAATCACCTCAGGTAAAAGGATTCCATTGCTTGAGACTGCAAATGACAGCATGCTCTTTGCATCTCAACTGTGGGTCAGTCCGACTCGCTAATCTCTTTAGCCGAATTAGTGTAAGTTGGAATAGCATCACCATGCCAAAGACAAGTGGAACTGTGTCATTAGCCAACTTGCACATTGGTCTAAGTTGTTTGTCCAACATAGCCTCAATGACCAAGGACAATCTATTATGAACAATCATGAATATATAGTTCCACAACTGAATCACGTATCCAGTGATACATATATGATGTTCATACAATGACAACTTTACTTTATGAATACTTTGGGAAATATCATCAACCATGATTGCCTCTAGGGCATATTCCTAACACTCCCAACTACCAACATGAGACTGGCAAAAGGGAAAACCTATCAAGATTATACCCTTGCCTTGAGCAAACCACTTGAGCACGATGTAGACGATCTTGTCCTTCTCAAGATGGACACCTTTCTTGATTGTTCTTGCACGCACCCGCTAGATGAAGACTTGACATATGCTCCCCCATACACCATGGTGGAGCCTCTTCTTTGACCTTGTCTTCATCGAACCATGACCACCGAGAATGGCAAACTTCAAGCATGAGATCTTCTAGAGATGGCGCATATTGATCCTGCACAACATTTCTTCTAACTTCATATGATTCAAAAAGGTCCAAGGCCCTTGGACAATGCTTCTTCTTATTTATTTCTTCCACCTTGAATCCAACACATGGTTCAGGCGAAGTCAATGGACAAATCCTACAAGTGCAACTCAATGCAAACATTAGTCCATAGAGATTGTTATTAATTACCAAAACCACACATGGGAGACCACATGCTCTTTCAACATGCCATAATTAAATTGACCCACTCCTAGTCGAATCCTAGTTTCATCATCATGTCTCAGAGAAAACCCCACTCGACACGATCATACGCTTTGTGCATGTCCAGTTTAACTGCACAAATACCCTTATTTCCTTGCCTCTTATTCTTTTATTGCATGGAAGCACTCATAAGCTACCAAGACGTTGTCTGTTATCAACCGCCCCAGTACAAACGCACTCTGAGTTTTTGAAATAATATCAGGGAGCAAAATCTGCAATCTCCTCGTTAAAACCTTCGATATTACCTTATAAACCATGTTGCACAAGCTTATTGGCCGAAATTGAGTAATTAATTCTAGGCTCTCAACCTTTGGTATCAGAACAATCGCCGTCTCATTCCATCCCTCGAGTATAATACCAGTGTTCAAAGCTTGCAACACTTCTTTTGTTACCTCATCACCGACCACGGACCAGAACTTTTTGTAGAAAACTGCGTATAGTCCATCTGTCCCTGGTGCTTTGTAGTCCCCAATGCTAAACATGGCCTCCTTCACTTCTTCGGTCATGTATGGTTTAAGCAGAGCCTCGTTCATCTCTCCCGTGACACGCGGTTGTACCCTCTGTAAAAGGACTTCGTCTGTCTGCGAAACTTTTGAAGTAAACAGGTTTGAAAAATGATCCCGAATAGAAGGTTTCATATCATCGTTCCCCTCAATGACAACACCGTTGTCATATTTTAATTTGAGTATATTGTTCC
This sequence comes from Avena eriantha, assembly GCA_910589775.1. NCBI lineage: Eukaryota > Viridiplantae > Streptophyta > Magnoliopsida > Poales > Poaceae > Avena > Avena eriantha. The sequence goes on from OU342742.1 coordinate 103,414,591, forward strand.
TCTTCCGCCATGCTTTCGCAAAATTGTGAAAGAACGTCGTGTTTTTGTCTCCATGCAGTAACCAATCAGCTCGGTTCCTCTGCATATACTGAACCTCTTCCTGCTCCAACGCAACTTCAATTTTACGGGTCACCTCCTTTTGTTGTTGAGCAGTATCCTCATTCATCGGACCACTAAAAAGCTGGTCCAATTCCTTTGTGAGATCCTTTATTTTCTTTCTCAGCGCCTTAAGGTCCCATTCATGGAGCTGTGAATGGACCGAAGCAAGTTTGTCAACAACAGGCACATTAGGTGGAGCATGTGTCCAGGCTATATTGACTATGTCCCCCACTTGCTCCTCCTTGAGCCATTTACCCTCAAAGCGACGCTGTCTCCTTGAAGTATTAGTCACCGTACGTACCATACATTTTGGTATCAACCAAAATAGGCCGATGATCAAATCCTAATGATGTAAGATTATGCACTCCAGCCAACGGGAAGGACCCTGATCATTCAGCATTACCAACAACCCTATCCAATCTCTCACGGAGTCGTTCAGGTTTCCAAGTAAACTTATTACCAATGAAACCCAGATCTTCTAGCCCATAGTCAGATAAACAATCCCGGAACGCTTGCATGTATGCAACCGGTTTTGGAACTCCTCCGTCCTTCTCAGACTCGGATAATATTTCGTTCATATCACCCGGATCATCCATGACCCGTTTAGAAGGAGTTCTTTTTTAAGACAACTGGCAAAAATCTGGCGTTATATTAATAACGCCAACAACAGTGAAAAGATACGAGATGCTGAACTCACCTTACAATAGTGGATAATACACCCATATACTAGATAGAACTGCCACAAGGGCTACGACCGGCATCATGTGCAACATGCACGTCTATTACGAAGACTACGCAGACTCAGAGTAGAAGCTCACATCAACATTGTCGGGCCGGAGCTCGCCCAAAGAGCGACCCAACGAACACGCAGGCCATCAAAACAACACCACCGTCGCAGACCATGCCACCAGGGGCCGACCACCACCATGAACCGGCCCATGCTGCCCACAACAAAGAAGCAGCCCAAGCTTTGCCGAAGATCGCCAAACGAAGAGGCAACGCCATCCGAAGAAGCGTCGCACCTCCGCCACACCACCATCAGAGGGCCGCATGACGTGAGCTCTAAGGGCGATGTCTTCAAGAAGAGCACGACGCAAGAGCTCCGCCACCGCCCGATCCGAGGATCATGGGTTTTCACCCGGAGCACGGAGGAGGACCGAGAGAAACCACAACTGCGCCTTCGAGAAGGGGACTACAGGGGACTACGTCTGTGGACGTCGCCGGCGTGGCCCAGATGGGAAAGGGTTTCCTCTCGGCAGCATCTCTCTGTCTCCAACACGTAGGGTCAGACCGTTGCAAGATGACACTCGTAGCCCCACCACGCCATACTGCCCGCCAGCTACCACACCGCGCACACAGTCGGTGGTCACATGCCAGCACCAAAGCCACTGGCTCGCTCGCACACCAACTAGTCTCCCACCTCCCAGGGCCGCCGCCCCGGCGTACCAAACCACCGTCTTTCACCTCCGACTCAGGCGGGGAGGCTGCCTCTGACCCAACGGCAGGGCTGGGCCATTGCAGTTGTCTCCATGACAAGAAGCAGACGGTCAGCGTCGCCGAGGTCGGGACCGATGGCCTAGATTTGGCTAAGAAGCTCGCCCCGTGACATCCGCACCACGCAGACGCCTCCTGGAATTGCCGCTGCTCAGCCTCGATGTGGAGAGGCTGGCCACCACGCCTACCGCAGCGCCAACGCCCCCAACAGGGCCGGACCGGCCCCTTCCAACCCGCTCCGTCGCGCCCTCAACCTACACCGCCGCGTCCTCGCCGAGCTCCACTTTCTCGCTCCGCTCCCACCAGCGGGCACACAGACCAGGCAAACCTGGCCGTCTGCTAGGGCCCAGATCGGGTCCAAACAGCGACCCGAGCCACCACACGCCCCACGCCGTCGCAGGCACCAGGCCCACCACCACGCCGCCGCCACCTCCTCAAAACCCGCTACCAGTTCAGCGCCACTACCACGACCTCGTCGTTGCGCCACCCGCCGTGATACCCTCCTCCGCGCGGAGAAGACCCGTCTCGCCCGCCGTGCCTGCCGCCTTTGACGGCCAGGCGCCAGCACCGCTCGGAGGGGCTCAGGGATGGGGGGTCTTCGCTCATTCGTGCTATCGCCTCCAGAGATGCCCGCACGAGCGGCTCAGGAGGCATGGTTCTGTGAACCACCTCGTGCTCACGGGCCTCTATTTCAGGTGTGGTGGTCTGAGTAAGTTCGTTTAGAAGGAGTTTCTCGAACGAAAATCCCTTTCTACGTAAGAAAAAAACATTTTTCAAGAAGTTGAAATTTTTGAAAAAAAAATATGATTACATGTAGCTTCATGTTTGAGGTGCACACGAAGTCATTCCACCGAAAACTGATATGTTGTGTAAAAAGGATGTTACTTTAGCACCAAATTTTAGCTTTTTTGCACAAGCCACCCAAAATGTTTATTTTTCGTGAAATAACTTTGCGCGCACCTAAAACTTGAAGTTCTATGTGCACTTTTTTTTTAATTTTTTCGGCATTTCAAATTTTGACAAAAATCAAATTCAAATAAAGGGTGCACCCGGGAGAGAAAAAAACCACGTCCTCGAAAGGCAGATTTGAAAAATCAAATTCAAATAAAGGGTGCACCCGGGAGAGAAAAAAACCACGTCCTCGAAAGGCAGATTTGTACATCGGTTAATTTGTTTGGTCCAGTAATTATGTTCCAAGCGTAATTTTCAACCCGTCGCTCTGTATTTGCGTTGCCTCATGTTACACTTTACATATTGTTTCCCATGGTTAAAGAACTGTCATGTAGTGCTTTCTCTTAACTACAAGTTCAGCACTTCAGCTAGACGTTAGTTGGTTACCAGTTGACAAATGATGGTTACATTCTTATCTTTAATTTTTTTTATACATATATGAAAATCATCTATTATTTCTGCAGCAACACGTAGGGTATCAACTAGTTAATTACAACCACATACACCACCAACCACTTACCCGCTAACAAATGCTGGTATGTGCATTAGCACATGCCTAGCAAGTTAAGTTGTCTTGTTAGCAAATACTCCTACTTCCTAGAAAATATATTTCCTCCGTATAGTATCCGAAGTCTTCAGATTTGCATCACATGATACTGACTTGACAGTGACTTACAAAGATAGTGTATCATAAATAAAAAGCAAACGCTTAGATGACAGTTAGTCCTCTTCGTTTACTCGTAAACTTCCATTAGTTATTTGTCAACCAATATGGCTGAAAACGACAGCAATTTTGATCCAGACAAGTGTTAACTTCAAATGGCAGGAGGTTATAATGGTCAATCAGGAAAATCAATAGAAAATCGAGAAATGCAAAATACTACTATAATAGTTTGCAAGGAAGACACATCGTATAGACAAAGAAGTAAGCATATGAACAGTTGATGAGTCCAAAATTACCACATTACATTCCGTCGGTTCTGTAAAAAATAGTTCACTAAACAACCTATTACAAATAATGACAAAGTAAAAGCACCAAGTAAAGACAGAAAAGCACATTGTAAGTCCTAGCGTATGTTAGGCGTCATCCATAGTTCAAATACGTCTACGGTTATCGACCCTTGGCTTCTTGGATGTGGCGTCAGCATTGGAAGTATCACTGCCAGATTGTATCTGGTATTTTGCAAATGATTTTTTTTTAGCTTATACATGTGGCTATTGCATGGAAAATTGTACTAGATAACATGTATACTCTTACCTTATCAAGCTTCTGTCTGACTAGATTTACGGTTGCATTCATTGACTCGGATGGAAAATAGTCCTACAATTAAAGAGCAAATACATCATTATTGGAAAGAAAAATCAAGCCGCGAAAATGAAAAAGGGATTTGTTGAAACAGCTGAAGAATGATGTCACCACTAATGATAACGGGTTACAGATTTTTCCTTTGCTGGCTACTTGCATGAGCTAGTGCACTGATGTTGGCTTCTGGTACTAATGCATGTTTAACTGATCGCGAAGTTTCTTCCTAGATTTTTTACAAAGAAAGTTGTCTTCTAGCATGATCTGTCTGCTTACAAAATGCTCCAATTTTCCTTAATGAACAACCTCTTAGTTTTCAGCCTAAACATCGTTTGACTACTATATATTCCCTCCATTCCAAAATATAAGATGTTTTAGCCTTTTTCTGAAACACATGTATCTGACACCTTTTAGCATGTAGGTTCACTCATTTTGCTCTGAACCTACACAATAAAAGGCGTCTAGATACATGTGTTTCAGAAAAAGGCTAAATATCTTATATTTTGGAACAGAGGGAGTACCTTATTAGAGGACACATGGCTGAACCGAGCATCTTCCATATGAGAAGTGTGAAACGTCTTCGTGTATTCCCTGAAGAAAATAAGATGAAACTTTAGAAGAGAAATTACCATGGTGTTAACCTTTCTGCTCAGAAAAGAGCCTGCATAGTTTGAAGCTTTTAGGTAAATGCACGTATAGTCTTAATAAAAACACTTAGCACCTTATAGTTCTTAAATTCCTCTGGTCATCCCAATGTAACTACATCAACCATGACACGACTATCATAATAAATGGTTGGAATCAACCATGATAGCAATAACAGGTCTGAAGTGGCAATGCAATTTCCTACGATGAGCAAAATATGACCAACTTTTAACTATCAGTTTTACACCACAAAACCGAATAAATGCTGTATTTTCTAACCTCTTATTGGAGCTCATTTGGTGGTGTGAGTTCCCGCTAGATGATCCCTGACCCAGTGAATACTGAGATAGCCCTTCAGATCTGCTTCCAGCAGGTGCTGAAAAATGCAAGGAAATATCTAAATCCAATAAGTCAAGTACAAAGTAAACTAAATATACTAACAATGCTGATAATCCTAGTTCTGTTTATTGGTTACATTCTGTCATCACAAAAATATACTCTAAGATGCAGACATATTTTCAAAACAAGTAAACCGTACATCTTATCCGCCCGAGGACTTCCTTTCTCCTGACTTCCAGTTTCTTCTTGGTATCCTCGAGACTCTCAAACTGAGGTGCATATGACACCTGGAGCCGGTTGCCAAGAAATACCGACTCATCCAATTTCCTCTTTGCAAACCTGCAAATGACATTGACAGAGCCAATACCACACTTAAGTAGAAGATAGTAAATCTGGTATTTTTTGGTACCCAAAGAGAAGGCACCTAAGTAGTTGTGGCAACTATTGGCTCCACATTTGATGCCCAGGTGCCAAAGACTACAATACCTGAACTAACTCCTGCCCTCAAAGAAGATCCTATCCTTTTATTTTATTCTACTTAATTACAGATTGGTAATTCCCAGTAAAGCACAATTACTGAGATCAAAATATGTCCTATATTACTGAATTTTGCTTCTGAAAATTGTGTTGAATAATAAATCTCAATGTTTCCACTCAATTACATGAGCATGAAACACTGATTGTACAATGGATCAACAAGCTACACACATCTTTCAATCACATATTCAGAAATGTACCCGCCGAATCAGATAACTAGTAGCAGAAAATACAAGAAAAATATCCACCACAGCTAACCATCTAAACCATGTCTGAATAACACAAGACTACCACAGCCAACCGTCAACACCAATTGATCACCACAGAGGAGCACAGATTTCTTCACTAGGATGAGACAGATATGCTATGCGACAAGAAATAGTCACCTCGCGTTGCTGACCTGGGAGAACTTGATGAAGAAGACGTCGGTGTACTCCTCGCAGTCCTCGGCATCCATGGGCTTGCACCTGAACCCAAAACGAAGATGGTGAGCATGAAACATTAGCAGGAAGAAGACGTGGAATTAGGTAGCTGTTGGCTCACTCTTCCAGTGGGCCGTACGTGGAGAACAGGGTGCCGAGCTCGTCGTCGCATCCGAGGGCCGGCACGTTCCGTACGATGAGGTACCTGCGGTCAAATCGATTGGATTAGCGGCGGTGATGCAGAGGAGAGGCTGTGCTAGGGTTGCGGGAGGAATAATGGTTACTTGGACTCGTCGCAGACCGTGTAAACGCGCACTGCCGCCAGTTCATCGCGGTCGCGCGGCATCTGACCAGACGACCACCGAGGGGGGACCGCGACGGCGCCGGTGAGGATCGGCGAGAGCGAGTCACTCTGGGTGCAGCCAGACCTTGTCCCGATAGGCGCAAATGGAAGACGTGTTTCCTCAATTTACGCTTTCTCGTGCTCAAGGCATGCTTCAAGTGCGCTACTTACCCTTTGTTCATTCAACTCCAACCAAATAAATCTACATGAAGAAGCTGAAATTCTGTAGAAAAAATCAAACTGAAAATATGTTCTGAAAAAAGGTGAATTTTAATTAGAGAGAGTCGTGAATTTTAATTAGAGAGAGTCGATCACTCATTCACATCTCTTTGTCTTTTATTTTTCATCATTTGCCTTTTTTATTTTATTTTAAAGCTAAATAAATGTGAGAACACGATTTCGTCCCGGTCGTCCCCCGTGGGCGACATCGGGGTGATTCCCGAACCCTAGCCCAGCCCCCGCTTCCCCTCCTTCCACGTCGCCGCCGCCGGCGCGGGTCGGCGGGCAAAGCCCGTGCGGCTCCGGCGGTGGCGGACCTTCCACTACCCGCGCGCTAGGAGGGAGGCGCGAGGTCTCCCGGCCGTCAGCGGTGCACATAGGAGGCGAGCTCGGCCTGTGTGGCGATGGGCGGCGCCGCGGGTTGGTGGATTGGATGGCAGGGTGGTGCGGTGGGGTAGCAGGCGACGATGGCGTCGTGGTCTCCGGTGGTAGGGTCGTGGTCTCGGCAGCGGGAGCCTGTAGGGTCGGCCGTCCCTCGACCTCACGTCCCCCGACCTTGAGAAGGACGGATCTAGGCCTCTTAGGGCCTGAACTGGGTTCGTACGGTCCTTAGCTGGAGCTCGAGTCGGCGGGCACTTGTCAGAGGGCGACTGCAGACATACACTGCAGCACGACGATAGGGGCTAGTCGGGCCTGACAGGCCCTAACTGTTGTGCCCGGTCGGCGACCGCCTTTGGTGGTGGAGGATGGATCTCCTCCTAATGGTTGTATTCCCCTCATCCCTTGCCAGCCTATCTCGTCTGATCCGATGGTCCGATGGTGATTCGTTGATTGTCCCTATTCTCGAGTTCGTGGACGCCGGGGTGGCGGCCCCGGAAGGTGGACTACGCAGGCGACTCTACAACGGGCGACGTGGTGGCGGTGATGGTCCTTCCCCTTGGTCACTTGGGTGGCAGGGAGCGGACGTCGGGAGTTCCTGGTGGTGGCGGCGCTTCGGCAATGACATCTCCCAGATCCGGTTGTGAAGGCACGACGCGGTAACATGGGACAATCCGACGCAGGTGTGGGTGCAGGTTTTTCCGGGTGAAAGCTCTGCGATATGTTGCCAACGGCAGCGACGCCTGCGGGCGCCGTTGTGGGTATCTGCTCCGCATTAGGGCTCCGAATGAAAACCCTTGACCGTTGGTATCGTTAACGGCGGCGTGGCGCGTCGTTACACTCTTGGGGGAGTCTTCGTGGAGCTCTACCCCCTTAGGTCTCGTTCTTGCGTTGTCGGTGGCAAGTCGTGCCTTTTCTCGTACCTTGTTGTTTATCTCTGATCTGCTTGTATAAGAGGATCTCCTCTTCACCTTATATTGGTTTGGCCGTATGTGGATTTATTTATAAAGCGGGGCGAAAGGTATTTTAAGGAAGCTAAACAAACGTCACTTTCTCGAAGTTGCTTCTTTGCTTACGAGGATAATGTTCCTGAGATTATTATTGTTATAAGCAATAGAGGTAGGGTGAAATTACAGAATAACATTTACATCATCAGATGGATAGAGTTAATGTAACATCCCAACATTAGAGTTTAGAAATAAGTTGAGATGAGGTGTGTGCATTGCATTCATGCATAGAAAATCTGGATAATTTTCACGCAAACTAAAGAAGCTAGTGAGGGATCAGGATCTTTCTTGTTCTGATGAAAGCATCTGAGCCAGTGCGACAGATTTCGACATGACCTCTATTGTATTTTTGGGTTTGAGGGGTAGACAATTCAGATTTGAACATTAAGTTGATATATTTGAATTATAAAAAGATGTGTAAATGGAATGATAAATAATATTCAAATTACAAAAAGGAAATAAGAATTGAATTTATGAATAAGATACAATAGTTTCAAGTCTCAAATTAAAAAGAAATTAAACATTACACCATCCTTTATAATAAAGGAATAAACAACAATGTTCAAATTGGAATTAAAGGAAAAAATATAAACTTTATTAATCTAAACAAATATTACAATGTAATTTACAATTGTCCCAAATAGGAAAGAAAGGTTACAGAAGTATAAAAGGAAAGCCTAAACTATTTCCTAGCTACATATCTTCATATCCTCTTCTATTTCTTCAGCCTGCAAAACAAAATAAAAAGAAACACAAAAGGAAAAAAAGGCATGGTGAAAGAGTTAGTTGGGAATAGCTTAACTCTCAGACTTGGTAGAGAATTGATGCTACCTTGTGGTCATCCTTGAGTAAGTTAAAAGGGAGGGGCCAAAGAGTAGTATGTGTTCTCATTTTAGAAATTGCCTCAGACTAGTGCATCACAGGCATGGGGCAAGTTTCACTAGAATAGTAAAAGACAAAAGGTAAAAAAAACCAAGAATATCAGGGTGTACTTGATCTGATCCAGATCAAGCAACAGGAAAGCAAGCAGCACAATCACACAGCCATGCATATGGGTGTGCTGTCGCAGCGGCAAACCCAGGAAGCAGATAAGGAGACAATCCTTGTACACAAAGGTAAGTAAAGCAGCCGTAGCTATCCACAACACACACACACTGTATTGTATACATCTCTCCACATCACCACAAATCCATTTCATTTCTTCATCACCAGATCGTCCCCAACAAACACCACCTTAGTTCACCACTTCTTACCTCATTCATAGCCATATTCCTTTACCTCAGGCACATCAAAACTTAGCAGAGTTCATCAGTAAGAACACTAGGACCATCTTAGTAATCAGGACACACAGACCACAGATTCCATGATTCAGTGAAAGAAGAGATCAGAAAAAGGAGGGGAATGATGAAAGAGGAAGCTTACCAGCAGCAAGAAGAATAGGCCAACAGTGGCACAAGGGGAGAAGGCCGGCAAGGAGCAAAGCGGGCCACCAACAACATCAGGAGGGCAGGATAACAAGACAATGAGCCAATGGAAGTACTACAAGATAGCTCCAAAATAAATCTCACACTCCCGCTAGAGGTAGATCACTTACTCTTTTAATATTTACCTCATCTTTGATTAGGCTAAAGGGGAGTGTTGTGAGGGGAGATTACTCTCAGATTTGCATACAAGTGGTATGCAAAATCATCATTGAGTATTAGGGAGATAATAGCATCTGTTCTTATCAAAATAACCTTGCCTCAGTCCAAGCATCACTAGCAAGGTTCCACAAAAAGCTTGCAAATCACATTATCCAACTAATATAAGTCAATCATATGTATTCACACTTAGGAAAACACATTCTACAAGTCATAGATCTTGTGTACCATCCTTATGGAGGCTTCACATGGATCTAAGCTCACAAGAAGTAATTCCTAATAAGTGAATTCCATCTCTAAATGCTACTTGTTTAAATTAACAAGTAAAAATCTCAAGACAACATATTCTAAGAAGAAGATAAATAATTTCCCTAGCTTATAACTAGAGATCATAATAGTAGCAAGGTCAAAGAAAAGGAAGCCACTATTAGCACATGTCCTTATTCAAATCAAAGCTTCAGTTTAAAACATCATTGGCATTAATTTCATTTCCAGAATAAACATCATCTGATTTAGCAAAACTGCACCACTGTGCACACTTTCTTAGGAAGGCACCACAGCGGTAGGTTCCACCACAGAAGCTATGTTTATAGAGATAAACAGTCCTACATTAAGACATAATTCAATCATCTTCCTAATCAAGTAGACTAGAAATCATTTTAAGTCGATACAAATATACTCCATGGGGGGCTATGATCATTTCTGGACCATAGGTTCACATTACCATGTATATCTTGTCCAGAAAATCAAATCCATCATTTATCATCTGCAAGTCCTCAGTAGTTAAATTAAATCATCTTCCTAGAAAATCTGCTCTAGGAATCATATATCTATATATCAAGATAATAAGTAGATAAGAAGAATCTACTTTGCATGTTCCAATTCATATTTGTCCAAGGTCATGCTTATGCCTAATCTGATCATCAATAGCTCATTCAAAAACCATCTGCAAGCCACTAAATAAGGTTCCAAATCAGTTCCCTAGCCATCTTTCGCTAGGAATCATTTAAAAGGATGCAATTGTAGACCAAGATCATCACTGAACCATAGGTTCAGTTCACCAAATATATTTCATATATGACTGTAGCACAGCCAGCTAATAGGGATAGTAAATCTTCATGTAGTGGAATTTACACTTCAAGAAAAACACCACCATAGTGGATACCAAGGGCAATAAAAGCCACTAGCCAAAAAATCACAAGCTAGCACCTGGACACAGCACAATCTAAACCACATCAGGTCACAGATAGAGTACGGAGGAGATATAAGCCAACCATTTTCACTTAACAACGCGAGCTAATGCCACAAACCAAGGGGTCAGTACAACATATTACTGAGACCAAATTCAAACCAAGGGTTTGAATTCAAGCAAGCATCTATAACTCAATTCACCTCCAGATATTGCATAGTTTAAACAGCCTTGAGTAAGAGTCTAGTTAACCCATATAACAATGGAATCCAGTAATTAAGTAGGAGTATACTTCCACTTATCTATATATCATCTAGTTACTAGTAGCAGAATCAACACCATGTTCCAATCATAAGCATTGTTGTGGTAGTTTACACAGTTAATCTTGTGTGACAAAGAGGTGCAAAAGAAAATCAAAGAAGAGAGAGAGAGAGAGGAAGTGTGTGTACTAGAGCTCGGGAGCACCATAGTGATGTGGTGAGGCAGTACCCGCGCGACAACAATGGCGTGAGCCCGAGGACGGCATCGACAGCGAGCCGTGGCGGCATAGCAACACGGGAAGCGCCACAATGCTGTTACCCACGCCAAGGCACATCAGCTCGAGGGCATCGCCGGCACACGGTGGAATCAAGGCGATAAAAAACCCTAGCCATAGAAGGGTTGGGGGCGAGCTCGATAGGGCTTCAAAGCCAAATCAAATTGGAGGGCTAGATCGGCCACTCGACGGTGGAGCTTCGGCATCAAGAGGCGGTGGCCGCAACATCTTGGTTTCGCCAGAATGGATCAGGCGGCGGTGGCGACCGAAGCCGGGAGAGGAACGAGAGAGGGTGCGTGTCGGTGTGTTTGTGCGTGGAATGCGTGGAGTGAGAGAGTGGGCCGGGGTCAAAGTGACCCCGAGCCAGGACTAGTTGGGCCAGGCTAGCCCATGTACCCAACCAAACGGCCCAGATTAAATAGGAAAGAGAAAAAAATAAATGTTGAAAAAGAAATAATAAACCAAATGTGAAGTTACCAAAATACCCCTGAGATTGTTTTAGCCTTAGAAAAATATAAAAATCCTATAAATATATATCATATATCAAAATTAACACAAAAATAATCTCTACATAATAAAAATATAGATTCACTTATTTAAGTTTAAAAAATATGAATAAATATTAACACCTTTAAATCCTTAATAAAATCTCATAAATTAAGGAAAGTCTTAAAAAAATCATTTTTGCATTTAAAAATAAGTCTACTATTTTATAAAAATACTAACTTAATTTTTTTACAAATAAAACTTAAAGAAAATATTTACAGATATATCATTCTTGGTGGAATTTTGTAAAAATAAGGATAACACCTAAAATTAAATAAAATTCACTTCTAGGATCTTAAGTAAGTATGTTTTCCTAGAAAAATACTAATTATATTATTCCAACACATTTTAAGGTTATTAAAAATATATCCTTATTTATTATCTAGTTGGTAAATAATTTAAGAACATTCTTAGATAAAAAATAATAATAATAATCCCAATTATATATAAAACACCTTAAATCCCCAATAACTAAATACTAAGTCCAAAGCTATAACTTGGATCTATAATAAAACTTAAGTGTAACTTATTAGCCTTATAAAATTCTTTTAAAATCATAAATCCAAACTAAACTAACAATTTTAAGTAAGTTTTGAAAATCATAAAAATGAATGCTATTTATCTATTAACTATTCTCAAACATGATTCTAGCTCTAATAGATTATTCAAATCATCTAAGTTTACTTTCCTTAATAAGATAAACTATATTCATAATAACAAATCACATTTAAACTCATCATTCACTTAAGCTGAAAGTGAATGATCCTATACCTTCAAACATACTTGTTGCAAGGTTTAAAGTTTATTAATGCTTTTAAACACATCACACCCTAGATCTAATTATGATTTTATAGTTAAATTTTGTATATTCCAAAATTAAGTCATAAGGCATCTCAAATCCAAACTTATCCAACAAACGCAAATGACATCGATCATATTCTATTAACCATGAAGATTGGTTAAACCTTATCTAAGAAACATTCTCTTAAAAAGTTATTCGTTTTGCCACTTCAAACAACAATCTCATAATAAGTTCTTCAATCTTATCAACCTAAAACATGGACTTCCATAATAGATACATAATATCAAATAACTCTAAGCATGTATTGTTATATCTACTTTATATCGTACATGTTAGTCTTAAGTTCCTTGTATAGATATATTGACTTATAAAGTAAACTTATAAACAAACTAAATCTTAAAGAAATCACCTAGGTTTAACTTATTCACCATATTGGGGTATTACTTCGGGGTTTTCCAAACTACATTACATTACCTATGCATAACTGCATCTTACTTCTTTAAACTGTGTCCTTATCGGACCAATGATGTTGTTTACAGAATTTGGATCTTCCATTATCTTGAAGACCGTGAGTGCATAATCTTGCAATCACAAAAGTCAAGTTCACAACTTGCTCATGTCCTTTGATTAAGTTCTATCAAATGCTTGTAACTCAAATATTGTCATCACCTGCATTTCGAAAAGGTCAGAAACACTATTTTCATAATAATATGATTATGGATTATTTACCAAATGGTAATAATCTATTGATACAGTTCCAGTGGTAAAGGAACATAATATCTAGGACTTAACAACCAATGTCACCAGTGATTCTAGCGCCGTATATCACGTGTCAACCATAAGACTTGGAATAGGACGGGAAAGTCAGCTGTATCTTATCCCTTTCGTATGGACGGATGACCTTATCGTGAGGCTGTTGATTTCTCGTGGAGTTCTAGAGAATCCAGCACATGGGTGGGACCCCTTAGTTCCCCGCGAGCTAGGTGTCTAGATTATCTGTGCATCTCTGATTGGGTCTGAGTTCACCATAGCTGATGGTGACCGCCAGACAGAGCTGCGTATGGAGTCTTCGAGAGGCTACCCAAAGAGTTACCGTGGTAGTTGTCTCGGGGGATCGTGTCTCAAACAGGGTCACGGAGTGGGCAGCGATTGGCTTGGATCTTAGACTGAGCCCCACACCAAGGAAGTGTGGACGAGAATGCAACTTGGTTGTGCAACAAAGCTAAGGTCTCTTGTGGGAAAAATGACGCACCTCTGCAGAGTGTAAGAAATGTGACATGTTACTCCCTGTTTCAGGAAGGAGCTACGAACACGACAGGAAAGGAACTCCATGAAGTTCTGGTCAACCTGTGAAGGCTGTCGGACATAGTTTTCAGAATAAAAGCAACCTTTGAAGAAATGTTTACGAAAACCTGCATTGCCTATGACCTATGGTCTGTGGCTGTAGAGATAGTGCATCATAAACTCCTTTTTAGTGAACTTGCTGAGTACGATCATACTCAACCATACCTACTTAACCCTTGCTAGATTCTAAGCCATTGAAGAAGACATCAACATCAATTTCTTCTCAAGAAACCATCATCAACAACTCAAGTGCTTCAATAAAGTCAATGAAGTCAACATATACATCCTCTGAAGTGAAGAGAAAGTGTCAGTTTAGATAGGAGTAGATTCTCTAGCCATAAAACCTATTTCTATAGAGCATTGCAATAGCTGCAATGGCAAGCCAAATAGTTTAGATGCTAGTCTTAGTTACTAGATAGTTCTGAGTTATTATTCCTGGTTCTTCTTTGTAAGAAGTTCTTTCTCTCTCTTTAACCTAGAGTGTTCTCTGGATCTTTTGTAAAGAGTCGAGTTGTAATCTATAGTCATATCTTGGACCTGCTGTGTTTCTGTTGTACCACTCTAAGGGATGTAATACTAGCGAACGGTGTTTCATTGGTACTATGTCAACGACTATAGTGTACTCCATCATGCAGTGGTATGATGGGTCACTACAGCTGGTATCAGAGCATATGCTTTGACCTTAGGATTAAAACCCTTTTAGGAAGATCTGTAGGTTGGATAGTGACTATAGGAAGCCATCTTATCTAAACCAAGTCTTGTGATGTATATCCACTTGAGGATAAACCTTGTCACACTTAGTTGGATGTTCTTATCATCTTTCTTCAGGATTAGTTATATGTATTCTATAGAGAAAGGTCATTTGAGTGTAGATCTAAATAGGTATAACACTACTAAGATATCTTAAGTAAGTTAAAATATGAAAGAAGATTAGGACTAAGATCAGGATACCATGTGGAGTAGTATTAGTGATGGAGTCTATATTTAGAATCCATGGGAAGTAGCAGAATCTTATCACTAGTAGATACCACCATACCACTTAAGTTAGACCATCAGAGTATGTATAGATACAATTGGAAGTAAATCATGTGGCATTCACTTGAGAATTCCATGTGATGGAGTAGAATTTTGTTAAGAATCATTGATAGTAAGCTAAGAAAAAGAGTCGTCATGGTGAGATTAACTCTTTAATCATAATAACTAGGTAAATCTTAACAAGTTCATGGTGAGAATAGCTCCGAGACCATGATAAGTTTGTAATTAGGACCAGTACTTAGCAAAGAATCTTGTAATAACAGTAAGTAACGAACAATGAAGGTCTATGATAGAAGTCATAGGTGTCATAATATTACAATAATTTTGGGATTAAGGTAGTAACAATAGTTTTGTTAGTAGTTTTGAGAGACCATGTGAGGGTATTTTACAATAGAATAGAAAATTGGTAGTTTTTAGTAGTCCCAAAAGAAAGGTAAGAGGTTAGTTAGAACCAAAGTGAGACCACTTTGCTCAAAATTATCCTGTTGCACCTGAGCAATTTGGGTAAATAATGAGACAAAGAGTAGTTTGAACCCTTAAGTGCTAAGTATCATGGTGTAAGCCTATACTAGGAGGTGTCATATACTACACAGCTAAGCCTGAATTCTAGAGGTATTATACTCAACTATTATATTTCGGGCTTGGAATGATGTGTGTTATATGTACCACATTTGGATTTTTGGTTTTTCTTGCATCTTCTTGATTGACTAGATCTGTGCATGAAGTTTGACTTGATGTGCAAATGCATGTTGCATCATCAAGTTATTACTTGATGTTATAGACCTAGATATAAAAGAGAATTCGTGTAAGTGAGTGACGAGTTCTGAAGATCAAGATGAAGAGTTGCACGGAGAAGGAAGCTAAATATAAGGTGTTAGCACTATTTTGAAGGATGGATCAACCCCAACTCATTATGAGCTGGCAATAAGAAGGATTATTAGTGCAGAAAAAGGGGGAGAGCAACATGAAGAATGAATTTAAGTTCACTTAAGATAGGTGATGTTGCTAAGAAGCTAATGAAGTAGTTGTACCTAGTTCATGGAAGTATCATGAATAGGTGCAAAGAATAAGTCTTGGAATAAAGGTGGTATTCAAGCTCTAACAACTCGGAGAGAATGCCAGTAGTAAGTCAAAAACCCGTAGGGAAATTCATGCACCAAGGAGGATCCGCAGCTGGTATCCGTAGCTAGTATCCTAGCGGTATAGTGAAGTAGGTCATCTTTGTGTAATTTAAAGAGTATAAAACTTGGCCTAAGTTAAGTTAGACCTAAGGAAGTATGAAATTAAAAGATCGTTGATGTCTACACACTTCTATTCTTGTAGACAGTTGTCGGGCCTCCAAGTGCAGAGGTTTGTAGAACAGCAGCAAGTTTTCCCTTAAGTGGATCACCCAAGGTTTATCGAACTCAGGGACGAAGTGGTCAAAGGTATTCCCTCTCAAGCAACCCTGCAATCAAGATACAAGAAGTCTCTTGTGTCCCCAACACACCAAATACACTTGTCAGGAGTATAGGTGCACTAGTTCGGCGAAGGGATAGTGAAATACAAGTGGTATGGATATAAGACAATGGTGCTAGAAAATAGCTTGATGGCGTGGAAGAGACTAAAGACAAACTGAAATAAAGATGGAAGCAAGCAAACATGTAACAGATCTAGTTGCAAACGGTGTATCAATGCTTAGAAACAAGGCCTAGGGATCATACTTTCACTAGTGAACACTCTCATATAAATATCTTTTCTTTATGATACTACTCTTAACTACTCTCCGGCTGGACACTCTAATCAATGGTAGGGCTATAACAACACACCTCAAAGTCCATCTTTCCCATCTAGAAAACCCCACACTATCACCTTGGGTACTAGATGAGTCCAACAAACACCACAATTTCATAAATACATCGAACTCCAAATATAACTCATAACAAGTGTTTGTAATCTCTAGCCTAAGTGCTACCATGGTGTGCACGGTGTCACTTTCACACACATGGGGAGAGCAGAGATCTATTAAAGCGCTTGAGTAGCAAGGTAGATCTAATTGATTACAAAGCTCATGATGACAATATGATCATGCATAGAGAGAGATGAGCACATAGCTACCGGTAGAACCCTTAGCCTCGATAGAGAACTACTCCCTCCTCATCATGGGAATCCACAATGGTGATGGAGATGGCGGTGGAGATCGATGGAGATGGCTCCGGGGGCACTTCCCCGTCCCGGCAGGGTGCCGGAACAGAGACTTTCTATCCCCCGAATCTCCTTTTCGGTGGCGGCAGCACTGCGGAACTTTTCGTGGCTGGAGGCTTTATTGTTTAGGGTTTATGCCTCGGGAGGCTTCTTATAGGCCAGAGGGAAAGGTCGGTGGGCGGCCAGGGGGCCCACACCATGCCCTGGCGCTGCCTGGGGTACCCGCGCCATGGGGTGGTGTGGCCACCCTGTGGCCCCTCTCCGACTCTCCTTCTGGCTCCGTGAGTCTTCCGGGAAAATATTAACTTTGGCTTTTGTTCGGTCCAATTCTGAGAATATTGATTTTCTGACTTTCCTGGAACCAAAAACTGCAGAAAACAGGCAACTGGCACTTTGGCATCTTGTTAATAGGTTAGTCCAAGAAATCATATGAAAAGTACTCCAAAGTGTGGACAAAACATAAGAAAGTAGATAAAACCAAGCATGGAACATCAAAAATTATAGATACATTTGCAATGTATCAACATCACCAAGCTTAACTCCTGCTCGTCCTCGAGTAGGTAAGTGATAAAAAGAAAGAATAATTTTTGAGGTGAAATGCACCATCAAAGACTTGATCAAAGTATTTGTAAAACATTCAAAGCTGGGATCATAGTACTTCAACATAGCATGAAAGACAAAGTTCTAGCAATAAGACAAAGAAAGTATGTTGCAACATGAAAAGGCACAAACAAAAGATTCATGAAAAACAATGCTTTGCAAGACGTTTGTTTGTTTCACATAAAGAAAACATAGCATAATGGCATTCAGCTTGTCCCTCATAGAGTAGCAAACATAAATGCACATGACACCTTCAAAGTTCATAAGAGTGACTAGATACAAATAGCTTAAAACAAGCAATATCAAAGTATGCATCAATCAACTAGTATTGGGACAATGCACATAGAACTAAGAATGGCCACTGTGCTCTCAAAGTAGGTGCATAAAGGTAGAAGGTGGAGACTCAATGTAATGGTGGAAGAAAGGCCTTTTTAAAAGGAAGTAGGGATTCAAGTCTCATAAAGAGCTTCCAAAAATTATGGTACTTATAGCTTTCAGCTCTCATTGCCCCTATCATAAGCATCTTGAAGTGATTAAGGTTAAAGTGAACAAACTATGGTGTACATGCTTGACGAAGTATAAGTTAGAAATCTCATGTCCCTTGTATACGAGGGCCGCTCCTCATGCTACTCAAGTTTAGTCACTGGTAAGTTCTTGTCATCGTAAGTACATGTGTATCATAGAGAACCGCCAACGGGGTACCCCTAGCCCGATGATACGGAAGAATCCCCATATCAAAATGACAAGGCAAGCAGACAACGTGCATCTCAGCAATCTTCTTATTCACCATGGGAATATGGTGCTTTTTTCTCTCTTTCCTCTTCTCATAATCTTTTTTTTCTTTTTCTCTTTTTTTTCTCAATAGGACTCTTTTTTTATAAGAAGAATGCTTCATAGACAGCTCATTATGGTTACGTTGCAGGTTTCCACCATGTCATCATGGATTAGACCAGCGGCCCAAGTGTTTCTCTAACACATATACATAACTCCATGGACTTACAAGCTCCCCTTTCATTTCACACCGACGACATCCATATATAAAATAGCATGATATCAACTAGGTACAAGTACCAAGTGCAATGTTGAAAGCGTTCCCCATGAAAGCATGGTTCTGCTAATTCCCCAAAAATAAGTGCAAGCATATACAACATAGAAGACACAATGCTTCAAGTTTATTAAGGGCAAGTAAAGTAAAGTGTGCCATCAAGTTCGTGAGAGCTTTAATCACTAGTTTTCTCATAACAAGTTTAATTTGGAAGGTAAACAAAAGCATGAATATACTTGGAATAGCATAAGCTAGTAGGTAGGTATGGTGGACTCTTTGTAATAACTTGGTTTAGGGAGTTGGATGCATGAGTGGAACTCATACTTGGTTGTGGAGGCTGGCAAAAGACTAGGAGCGACAAACTAAGAGAGCAATAATGGCCATAATCATGCAGAGCGACAAAACATCATTGATCAAAGCATAAAGTGATACTAAAAGTTGAAAACTAAAGGATCATAAAGGTTATGGTGACTTGAGATAGTCATAACATGGTGTGAGCATGTGCCAAGTCAACCCAAAAAAAACATCAAAGGAGAATACCACTATCACTACAACAGATCCTAGAATCGGTGACGAATTGCCTGGTGACAAAATTCAGAACCGTCACCGAAAGTAACCATAGGTGACGGATTAGTTTTGGGCGTCACGTATGCTTGATAATGCGTGACGGTCGTGTTTCGCGTCACGGCAAATCATCACTGATTATCTGCACGACGGATTTTAGAGCGTCGTAGATTAAGCCGTCACCGATTGTTCGTGGGACCAACGAGTTAGCAATTGTGTTAAAAATGATAAAAGGGCAAAGATGGGTTTCGAACCGAGGACCTAGTACAAAGTAAAACGTTTCGTTACCGCTGGGCTACCATTCGGTTTTTGAATTGTTTGATTGGCCTACCATTTTGTAAACTCTATGTGCAGTACGTGGCATGTACAAACACAGATCTTTATAGTTAGGACTTGTGCGATCTTCCAAACAGTTTTCTTCTCTGTTCTTGCGAATGAGCGCCATCAAGGGTATCCCTTGTCCAGGCGATCACGACATTCGCTGGCCCTTCATCTACAAGTCCCGGCGACTTGCGCCTACGTGATCACGACGATCGATCACGATCCCAGCTTGCGAGGCTTCGCGGCAGGCCGGCGCACGGCGATAGGAAGCACATGTGAGTTCCTTTGAGATCTGTTATGAAATTGATTTGGATTGGTGTTTATGTTACACATTGTGATTTATTTGGACAGTGGTAAACAATTTTCACATCGATTAGTACAAATTGAATGGCATCATGACTCGAGTGGAACACATTATATATATTTTTGTAGGCGATGGATCGACAGTGGATTACTCATGGGCGCAAGTTCACCCCTTTTTACATACAAGGTGTCCGCGAGTTTATGGAGTTTGCGCGCGCAAACTGCAACGAAGGTGCGTCAATATTGTGCCCATGCCAAAAATGCCTTAATATTACGCAGCAGACTCAGGAAACTGTTGAGTATCACTTACACGTCAATGGTATGGCCGTTTCGTACACAAAGTGGAGTTGTCATGGAGAAGATGATGGTCCCGATGAAAACTATGATCATAGTTTGTATCAAAGCGATGACGATGATGATTATGATGATGGAAATGAGAATCATAATGATCATGTTGACAAGATGTTAGATGAGCTGCATGATTCTGGTGACAGAGGCCCAAGTGACACTAATTTCTATGCGAAACTCATCGAAGAAGCTAAGAAAGAGCTTCACGAGGGATGCACCACTGAGACGAGGTTGTCATTCATTATGAAGATGCTTTACGTGAAATCATACAACCGGGTCACAAATAGAGCTTTTGATCAATTTATGGCTGTCTTATGAGCTGCTTTGCCAAAAGTGAATTTTCCCAAGTCCTATGCTGAAGCTAAGAGTGTTCTTTCTGAGGTTGGGCTTGGTTATGACATAATTCATGTTTGCAAGTATGACTGTGCTCTGTTTTGGGGAGACCATGCGAAAAAAACTCATTGTCCCGAGTGTGGATTTTCAAGGTGGAAAGACCCGGAAGCAAAGAGAAAGATTCCCCACAAGGTGCTTCGATACTTTCCTATAATCCCAAGGTTACAGAGATTTTTTGTTTCCAAGGAAGCGTCGATGAACACCAAGTGGCACAAGGAGAAGAGGGTTGCACAACCGGGTATTTTGAGGCACCCAGCTGATGGTGAAGCATGCAAGCACTTTGACAAGGAGTTTGGATGGTTTGCTTCAGATGCCCGTAACATAAGGCTTGGTATTGCGACAGATGGATTCAACCCATACGGAAACATGAGTAGTTCATACAGTATGTGGCCAGTTTTTGTCATTCCATACAACTTCCCACAGTGGATGTGCGTGGATCAATCCAAATTCATGATGTCATTGCTAATCCCTGGAAAAAATTCACCAGGAAAGGATTTTCATGTATTTATGCAGCCATTGATAAAAGATATGATGAAGCTATGGAGTGGCATGGGCACATATGATGCGTGCACAGGTAGAGAGTTTCCGTTGCATGCTGTGTTTCTTTGGTCGATTCATGACTATCCTGGATATGCCATGATGTCTGGCCGTAGCACAAGAGGGTTTTTCGCATGTGCGCACTGCGATAAGGATCCTTGCTACAAGTCTTTGCATAATAAAATTGGTTATATTGGTCATCATCGATTTCTGCCTCACGATCACAAGTGGAGGAGTAGCAGAGCCTTCAATGGAAAACCTGAACCTAAGGATGCACCAACAAGTTTCACACTTGCAGAAAGAGAGGAGAGGGTAGAGAGAGTTCAGGATTACATGCCAGGGAAAAATCCATCAACTAGGAAGAGAAAGCGTGGCATGACTGGTGAGCCAACCTGGCACCTCAAGATCAGCTTATATGATCTGCCATACTGGTCAAGATTGAAGTTTGTTCACAACCTAGATGTGATGCACATTGAGAAGAACATATTGGACAATATCCTTGGTACCCTTCTTGAGCTTGATGGAAAGAACAAGGACACTATTGGTGGTAGAATGGATTTGGAGAAATTTAATGTTAGGAAGAAGTTCTGGATGAAACCTGAGGCCAAGGGTTTTTCAAAGGAGAAAGCACCATGGACGCTTCAAAAGGAAGGCAAAGAAAAATTGTGCAAGTATTTGGCCAACACTAGGTTCACAGATGGTTTTGCTGGAAACTTAGCAAGATGTGTGGACATCCCAGGGGGTAAAGTGCACGGTCTGAAGACGCATGACTGCCACATACTTATGCAGCGTGTGTTGCCAGCTGGTCTGAGAGGGATTGCATCAAAGGCGATGTATGAGACCATTGCTGAACTGGGAAACTTTTTCAGGGAGTTGTGTGCCAAAACTCTAAGAGCATCTGTGCTGCGTCGAATGAAGGTTGAAATTGTCATAATTCTTTGCAAGCTTGAGCTGCTATTTCCCCCATTATTCTTTGATGTAATGGTGCACCTGGCTATTCATCTACCTGATGAGGCACTTTAGAGGGGGCCTGTTCAATATGGTTGGATCTATCCAGTTGAAAGAAGGCTCGGGTACCTGAAATCAACTTTGCGTAGCAAATCAAGGCCTGAAGGTTCAACTGCTGAGGGATATATCGTGGATGAGTGCTTGCATCATTGCTCTAAATTTTTGGGCGATGTCATAGAAACCAGACATAACAAGCCTAAGAGGAACCAAGATAAGAAACAAAGAGTTGATCCGCTAGAGTTTGATATTTTTTCAGATGGAGCCAGAGGTTTAGGACTATCCAAGTTGAAGTATTTTCCCAAAGAATTTGACAGTATGGTTTGGTATGTACTTTAGAACTGTGATGGGGCACAAAATTATATTCGGTATGTCTATTTACCTTTTTATTAATCATTCAAAATTTTCAGTAATATTTTGTGTTATAGCAGTACCATTACTAATTTGTTTTTTGATTTTTAGGAATTTCCGACAACAACTACAGAACAGGGGTGTGAACAACATTGAGGCGGAACTAGAGAAAGAATTCCCTGCATGGTTTAAAAAACATGTCAGTAATTTGGACAATGCTCCAGAAGATTTAAAATCACTAGCACTTGGTCCAGATGCTCGTGTAGTTGACACCCTATGTGCAATGTAAATGGCGCTAGGTTTCGTTCTGTCGAGCATGAGAAGAACATGAGGGCTCAAAACTCAGGCATAATGACAAGGGGATCCGTTTTGGACGAACAAGATCAAGAATACTACGGTGTGATGAAGGAGGTTCTTGAGTTATAGTACCCGAGAAACAAGCACGGCGACAGATCCGTGTTCTTGTTCCGCTGTGATTGGTTTGACCTTGGAAGTAGGAAAACCACGGAGATGAAGGATGATGGATACTTTAAAAGCATCAATACGTCTGTATTGTGGTACAAGAACGCCCCTTTCATATTAGCTCACCAAGTAGAAACTTGTTTTTACTTGGAAGACACAAAATTTGGTGATCCTTGGAAGGTGGTGCAAACTTTCAAGCACAGGAATGTATACGATGTTCCAGAAAAAGATGATGAAGGCAATGAAGGTGCATACCAGGAAGACCTAGGCTCGGAAGATCCCATTGTTCACCAAATTGAGGACGAGGAAGATGAATATGTTGATGATCATGAAGACGACATGGCTGATCGCTCTGATGGTGTGATATTTGTTGACTCTCAGACTGTTAGACAACTAGCAGGGAAAAATAGTGTAAACAATGATATGGACCTGAGCGACGAAGAACAAGAAGACTTGGAACCGGTTGTCGATGAATTTGGGAGGAGCATTTCAGATGTTGATAGTGATATTGACTAGTACCTTGTGAAAATTCGTTACTAAAATACTAGCACACAGTTGTACTGTTTGATACTAGTTATGGAGACTGTTGCATTCAATTCCCAGTAACCATGTTATACACAAAATTACTAATTACAATGATATATATGGTCGTACCTAGATGTTTTTGCTTGTTTTTGTCATACTTACTTCGAGCAGCAAAATATATTTACTGGAGATAGATACTTCTTTACGTGACACAACCTACGCGACAGACATGTCCGTCTAGTAAGTTGTGCATGCATAAAATTTGTAGCTCATAAAATATTCATAGATACCGATGAAATGAACTCAATTAACACGATTTCACTATAATTGGCAGCAATGACAGGCATAATATATTTTAGCTCATAAAAAAATTAATAGTACCATTACACTTAACCATGTATTCAGACATACTAATGCCACATAATGAAAGGACCGTAAAATATTGTCTTAACATCTCATATTATTAGGTCGACAAATGACCCATGACCATCATAGTGAAAATGATCAAGGCTACTAAAGTTCCACATTTGGAACATAGAAGGCAAATAGGAAAGCCCCCTTACGTCCCACGTACAACATGAAAAACATCTTGTCTCCAATTCGCCGAAAATCCTCCTCCTGTGACACCACTTCCCTCCACCCAGCGCAGCATACTCGGCCATCCTCAGGAGAAATTGAGTACAACCCTTTGACCTTTGTGTATTTATCACACACAATTGTGATATCACCATATTCAGCCATGTCTTCAGGGACAAGGCGTCGCGGGAGTTTCTGTTCTTGGTCCACATGCACAATGTGAACATTTGTTAATCAGAAAATTACAGGCACAACAAAGTAGATCACTCATACTTACCAGCTCTTTCTTCTGGCAATTTGTCCAGCTTAATGTGTGGATCAGAGACTCACATTTTCCAACTTGATAAGGCCCAGCTCCATGTTCATCAACCAACGTGTTAATGATGTCAACATTGCTGACCACTGACTCCATCATTCTCCAGTTAATTATGGTTCCATCAGTGGCATGCATAGCATCAAGTATGCCTTTCTTATCCTGGGTCAGATTGTAATATGCTGTACAAGTTCAAATACTTAATGAAATGAATATTACTGAATCAAAATTAAGATTAATGCATGGTAGGTACGTCAACATTAAGATTGTTTAGGAACAAGGAAAAAATATCGTGCTAAACACAAAGAAACTACTTCTTTTTTCATAAGGAAAAAACTAGAGACAATTCCATCGTTGACATTCTACACATTACAAAGTAGACTAGAAACCGAGCAAAATGGGTGAACCTAAATATTTTAATGGATCTACATATATACATCCATTTTATAAAAATTCGTAAACATCGTATATTTGTAAACGGAGGGAGTACTTCAAATAAACAGTTACTTACATGGGTGGGTGATTGGTAGGTTGATCGACGTCACAGGGGTAGATGGACCTTGTGTGTCGGTAGAGAAGACAAGCTCCGTTCCAACATCCAGATTGTAGACTCTAGCAAATTCTCTCCAATATTGGCCTTCAAGATATGTTCTACCATCCTTGTTGATACAATCAACGTTGAATTCGAACCCTTCTTCCGTAACCACCTCGACCACAAAATCATTCTCGTGGTTGACAGAGTCGATGGCAAACTTCTTAAGGAAATTCGCTCTAGCATAGCAGGGTATTAACTGAAGAAAAATGGAACATGTTTACTACATGACAAACTAACAGATGCTATAATTCATGACAAAAGGGTGGAACAGGAAAGACTGATGATAATACAAAAAATAAAACCAGTACCGTCATTTCTTCAAAATTCTCTACAAGGGTGAGATCGAAAAAGGACTTGATCTTGTCGCCCAGGCCGCACAGACCCTTGGTGTCAAAACACCAAGGACACTACGAATCAAAAAAAGAAAATTTAAAGATCATTGGCCGTACATTTTTGTCCAAATAGGTCCAGTACATGCAAACTAGATAGGTTAGATTTTTACCGCAACGATCTTTCCCTTCGCCATCCCTCTCTCTCGACAGATCTGCGGCCTAGGCAAAGGTGGTTTAGATGGTGGCACTGACTCCAACTATGCCTTTAGGGTTTGTTGGAGGGAGAGCGTATATATATATGGTCCGACTATGCTTGCATGCCGGGCCTGGACCCAGTTGTAAGCTTAATTTGTGGGCTCGACATGATTAGCTTTAGCCGTTAGGCAAAACAAGGAAATATATTGATTACATTTAGTGCGCAGAGCAAGGAAATTGATTTGGTTTTATTGCTCTGACTTAGTCGTCATAGTTAGGTCCTGTAAGATCCTCAATAGAATCTTGAGACTAACAAGGAAAGAATTAGCTATATTAATTAAATCCTTTACTTAGAATATTTTGCAAATTTTATGAAAAGTATTGGAAATAAGGAGTTTGCCTTTCATGTTTGTGGTTGTTTTTAGACATTCTGAAGGATCATCAGTATGTAAAGTACATAATTTTCTGGTTTGAGATTAGTTTCAAAAACTTTCTATAGTCCAAACTTACTTCAAACTTTCTTAGCTACAAAATAAAGTATCAAACCATCTAATTTAGTAAACAAATGCAGTGTGCATCAACATGAGAATTCAATCTGCTTGAGCGTTCATTTCTATCTGCTTCAAAGTCCATAATGGATAATTTATTAAAGAATAATATTCTTTGGGGACATAATTCAAGGCATGTGAACTTTAGCGGCAAATAACCAATTTTGCCTAAATAAAATTCTTGCAATCATAATCACTAGAATGAAAGAAGACTCGGATGAATTTAAGTTTCAAACGCATTGATCATTACACATTAAATTCCATTCATCAGATCATTCATTTCTCCCAAATAAAATTCTTGTTATCATAATCTCTACAATCAAATTAGACTCAGATGAATTTAAGGCACTTAATGATGAATCATTTACAAGTTAACTACCTTAACACATTCAGAAAGTTATCTGATAACTATGAACCGATAGATATCATATGAGCAATCATAATAAGTAGAATTAAAGAAGGCTTGGATCAATTTAAGTTTTAAACACATTGATCGTTACACTCAACAGGATACTGATTCAAACACACTATGGAATCATCACATTAATAAGCAGCAAATTTAGATAATGGTAATTATGAATTCCATGCATCAGATCAATCCTTTATTTCCAAACAAAATTCTTGCTATCATAATCTCTACAATCAAATTAGACTCAAATAAATTTAAGTCGCTTGTGTTGA
Source organism: Avena eriantha (assembly GCA_910589775.1). Taxonomy (NCBI): domain Eukaryota; kingdom Viridiplantae; phylum Streptophyta; class Magnoliopsida; order Poales; family Poaceae; genus Avena; species Avena eriantha. The sequence continues at coordinate 103,441,297 of OU342742.1, forward strand.
TCAATCATGTGCAAGGTAACTACCTTATCAAATTCAGAATGTAATGTGATAACTATTAACTGATAGATATCATATGAGAAATCATAATCACTAGAATGAAACAAGACTCGGATGAATTTAAGTTTCAAACGCATTGATCATTACACTTAACAGGATACTAATTGATACACACTAATAAGCAGCAAATTAAAAAAATGGTAAAAAAGTAAATTAAAATTAAGCAAACAGGATACTAATTGATACAAATTAAGCAAATTAAAAAAATCAAAAAAGTAAAACATTGGCCATGTGTCTTACATTGTACCCTAGTTTGCACAAAAAATAATAAAGCTTGAGTTTGTTGAATGAAAGTTGAGGTTACTCTCTCACACTTGGTTTCAAGTGTGAGTTTCATGTGTAAGTACCCAAATTTCCTAGGAGATGCCCAACTCCATGGCATACTTTCTCAGAATGGTCTAAGATTTGGCATGTAGGTACACATTTCATCTTTTGGGTTTTTGGTCCAATTATGATTTCAAATACCATTTTCCATTTTAATAATTGAAATTCAACTACATTTTGTAAAGGTAGTTCAAAAATTTGAATAAAATTTGTATTTCACCAACATGGTATGGTATTTGGGGTCATTTAGTTGGAATGTGACCACTTTGTTCATTGTCAAATGATTGTTTGCTCAAATTTTACCTCAAGTCAAATTTTGGTCAATATGGTCAAAACATTGAAATATTGATCTACATCTACATCATTGCAACCTAATTTGTTTTGGAAAAAATCATTTTTAGGTCCACAAGATGTGGTTTAATCATGAATATATTGTTAGGTCAGCTTGGTTCGTACATATGGGTCCTCTGCGTTCGACGCGAATTTGACCTAAAAATTCAGATTTGGATTTCAGGAGTTGTGTATGTCTGATTTCCATGAGGTTTTCACCATTGTTTGAAGGACTCCAAGGGACACATTTTCCATTTGTAGAGTTTTTTCAGATTGAAAACTTGGTGCATGTAGAAATTTGAAAATTCAGTTATCCAGAAAATAGAAGTAGTCTGCTGAAAAAATTCAGTTTTGTATGGGTGGGTGTCACGTGCGCGGGTGACGTCAGCTGAAACGAACCGACGCAACGTATAAGAGCTCCCTCGGCCGCTTCGCCTGGCCTCATCCCCACCATTTGCCCCCTTTTGCCTCACTAGATACGGAAAGAAGAGCGCGGGAGAAAACCCTAGCTCTCCCCATCGTCTCCTCCGCCTGAGGCCTTCGAGCTCTCCCATACCGCGATATTTCGACGCCGACTATGGCGGGAGTGGGGTCCAGCGGCGATGCAGGTGGTTCTGCAAGGGCGGGGTTTGGAGCCGTGAGCCGCCCAGATGCGGTCGAGGTGGTGGAGGGCCATGGCAGTAGAGGAGGTCGTCGGTCCGCGCTGGTCGCTCTGGTCGATGCGGCGCTCAGATAGGAGGAGTTGGTGCATGCGGACCTCGGCGAGGTGGAAATGCTGGATCTGAACGTGCCGGTCGGTGGCGCGGAGGATCTGGCGCCGGTCTAGTCTCCACAGGTCGCCGCGATGCAGGTTAGTATTATTTTCTTCTAATTTCCGTTCAATCCCTTCAAATTATTTGGAAGTAAGATGTGTTTTGTAGATTCAGCTCTTTTAGTGTTAGGGATTCATATCCTTTGCGCTATGTTCGGTTAACCCACCTCTACGTAAGATTGGACTGGATTAGATTGGATTAGAGTATATTTTGACTTAGATAGGATATAAACCACATCAATCCATGTCAAACCAGGACAATCCAAAGTAAAACGACCGGGGCCTTAGGGATTTATTGGATGGAAGGCTGGGTATGTAGATTCGTTGTGTAATTTTGTATAGATGACCAATGCTGATAGTCCATTGGTGAAGTTTTTCCAATTAGTAGGAAGATGGTTTATTTGTTGTTAAATTGACAGAGTTTAATTTGTACTTAATTCGTATTATGTTGAAGGAACATGGTTTACATGATTCTCATTTGAGCTACTGTGATATAATGTGGTTAGTTAGTTTCAACTAGTTAACAGTATGGCTTGTTTTTTTTGGTACATGTGGTATAATGTGGTTAGCTGGCTACAACTATTCAACTAGTCTGAATTAGCTGCTGTGATATAATGTGGTTATCTAGCTTCGGTATACTTTTGTAGTTTCCTTTTTTTTGCTTTAATTGCTTTTATGGGAAATGTGTTAAAATTACTTATAGAATTTTATTAACTTCTAGCACTAGATCTGAACAATGTGGTTATAACCATATGGCATGTACGTTATTAATTGATTGTAGTGGTGCCTCATAATAATGTGCAAAGAAGTGATCTGTGTACTTACTTTTGTTTTTCTTTACTTGTACCAATTGATTTTAAGACACATTTCTTTAGATGCTTATGCTTGTATGAACAGATTTGTGTAGACTAATTAGTTTACAGACTTTGTACTACTCTATTTTGACTTGCTGGAGCTTCATGCAACCTGATACTAAACTGATTGATCCTTGATTTTTTTTTGTTTGAATGTATAGTCTAGTTTCTTTACATTCAATTCCAACCTCCAAATAATCATTGTAATTTAATGGAATGTAGTATAAAAAGCATTGATGTAGTTTAATGATTTGTTTCTTGAATCAATGTTGTTTTTATGATCAGATTTGTGAAGTCGAATTATTGTGCTATTAATTTTTGCTAGTGTTTTTCATTTATTAATATTGAATGCTTTTAGTAATTACCTTAAATGCTAGTGTTCATTTATCTTAATTGTCTGGCAAGCACCAACCCCAGGTGATGCCTATGATGTACTCTCCCCGTGGCCTGATGAGGAGGTATGTTATTCCAAGCAGTTGCAGTGCATTTGGACATGCACAAAAGTAGTAGGTTTTTATATTTAGTAGGCAATACTAACTGTTTTCTTGTTTTATTTATTGTGCAGTACTTCTCTGGTTCAGATGTTGAAGTGGAGCAATGGACATACAAGTCCTTTGTGAGGAAAGAAGAAAAGAAGCTCAGGCGCAAGGGGATTTCTGCTTACCTACCATTCAGCACCGAGTTCTACAAGTGCTCATTCCACCACTTCAAGCCACATGGGGGATTGAGGGTGGGGCTTGTGTAGCATGTCCGAGAGGTAGCCACTCATGGACGTCTGGGTGAGGACTACTTTGAGGGTGACCTGCGTGATCATGGCAGGCACGAAGCTCTACTCAGGGTCCTCCAGCTAGATGAGTTTGTGTTCAGCGACTCCGAGACTAAAGAGGAGTGAATATTGATATCAGCTGCTAGTATGTATGGTCGCATCATCAGTATAGCGATGATGTTTATGTATATATGGTTAATATGTCGAACTGGTTAACCAGGTAGAAGTGGTTGAGAACTATGTTCTTTTGGTACTGTGGTTATAAGTGGTAACCTTGTGATGGTAGGGTGAAGTTCCCGTAAGACTACTATGTTATCATGCTGCTAGTAAGGTTATGGTTACATGCTCTTAATTGCTTATATATGTATCTGTGTTGTGCCATGATAGTTGTGCTGCCAGTTAGAAAAATGTATTTCATTGCGTCAATTCTAAATTGGAAGGTTTTGATCGGTGTAGCAAATTGTAGTAGTGTTTAAAAATTTGAAATGGTTTGGGCCATTTAAGTGCAGAGATAGTGTTGTATATGAACTATGCCATGTTAATTAGTATTAAAAACGTATGAATTTATGTTAAAATATACGGCAAAAAAGATCAAATAAAGCAAAAAAGGCCACCCACTGGCAGGATAGTTCTCAAGGGAATCATCGCCTACATACGACTAGAAACCAAATGAATGGCCAGGATGCAGGCCCGTGACCTGCCAGTAGGCCCAATGGCCCAAAGTAGAATTCCTGATAGCAAGTAAGATAGAACAGAGAGGCTGTTGATAGCAGCCGAACGCGCGGCTATTTAAGCTGGTCGGAATCCTCTCCAGTTGGCGAGGTGGGACTAAACTCCCAGCCGTCCGAGCCGTCTGACGTCATGCGGTATTGGGGACATAATGGGCTGAAAGAGGCCTAGTTTGGTCGTAGGTAGCTTGTCCGGGCAGAAGGCCTAGCTGGGCTGAGTTCCTTTTTTTAAACATTTTGTTATTATTTCAATATTACTTGTAAGTTGTAATATAGCTTGTAATAAAGATTCGATAACTGTATGTAAAATAAATGTAATATTTTTATGTACTTAGCTTTTTTACTCTTGTTTTTATTATTTTTAAATATTTTGCAGATTCCGACTAGTTTTTAGAATTTTTTGATAAAAATTCAGATTTGGATTTGACGAGCTGTGTTTGTCTGAATTGCATGAGGGTTTTACCAATGTTTGAAGGACTATAGGGGCCACATTATTTATTTGTAGAGTTTTTTCAGATTCAAAACTTGGTGCATGTACAAATTTGAAAATTCAATTAAACACATCAAATAGGTGATTTTGACATGAATTTTAGAAAAATTCAGATTTGGATTTGAGGAGCTATGTTTGTGTGAATTCCATGAGGTTTTCACCATTGTTTGAAGGAATGTAGGGGCCACGTTATTCGTTTGTAGAGTTTTTTCAGATTAAAAACTTGGTGCATGTAGAAATTTGAAAATACTAAATCACCTCCAAATCAAATTTGAATTTTGAGCAAGTTAACTTTCAAATTTTGATACCATATTTTTATATGTTGTTAAAATGGAGGTATAGCATGCGGTTTGTACATTGGTAGAACTTTGAAAGAGAGCTTTCACATCATAATGCGTTATATTTGTTCGACGAGATTTTGACCAAAGTTTGGCAGGGCACTACAAATTCAAAAAAAATCAAAAAAAGTAAAACATTGGCCATGTGTCTTACATTGTACCCTAGTTTGCACAAAAAATAATAAACCTTGAGTTTGTTGAATGAAAGTTGAGGTTGCTCTCTCACACTTGGTTTCAAGTGTGAGTCTCATGTGTAAGTACCCAAATCACCTAGGAGATGCCCAACTCCATGGCATACTTTCTCAAAATGGTCTAAGATTTGGCATGTAGGTGTATATTGTCATAGCACACATTTCATCTTTTGGGTTTTTGGTCCAATTATGATTTCAAATACCATTTTCCATTTTAATAATTGAAATTCAACTACATTTTCCGCACGGGAGGTCTAAGTAGTGGAAAAACCTAAACCGTTGCATGTGTTAGGATTTATTTAATTACAATATGTAATTAGAGATAATCCCTGCTTGTAAACCTCCCGTTCCGTTCCCTCTGTTTTTTCCAATTGTCGGGGGAATACCCCCGGGTAGGGTCACGCCGGGGTATAAAGGCCAAGTTAGCCGAGGTTCGGCAAGGCCAAAGCGGATGCTGGCTGGGTCACCTCAAGGCAGGCCGAATTACGGGGTAATCCGGACCTGGGGGGATTCGCCTAACTAGGTCTCATCCGACTTAAGCAGTGAGTCGGAAGTGCATGTTTTACTTGTATGCAGGAACGGGTGTGGCCGGATGAACCATCATCCGGGTCACAGCAAGCTTCTAGGAGAAGGAAGGAATCTCGCTGGTCAAAAGGAGCCCCGGTACACACTGCCTGAGCGAAGCAAGCAAGGACAGGACCACCGGGGCGTGGCCGACAAGCGTGACGACGCCCGTCTCGGCTGACGAGGGCGCCGCAGAGGCTCACGTAGCTAAAGCATGTGTGACGTGGGGGAAAAAGCACCCCGGTCGGCTTACCACTTTGGGAGGAGGCATATTCTTAGGAATATGCGTCCACGTATGCCCTAGGCAGAAACCGAGCCTCCCCTATAAAAGGGGGGCTAGGGCTTCTGTAGAGGGGGTTGGGCTTTCTACTATTCTGTTTGGACTAGGGTTTCAGGGGTAATCTGTGGGTGAGAGTAAGAGAGCTCCTTCTTCCTCCTCTCGAGAATACTGCTCCAGGAGCACTTGTAATCTTGGAAGGAAATCAATACAAGCTTCTGTGTGGAGAATCACTCCACTATCCCTCCCTGGATTCTCCTAGCGTGTATTAGTCCCCACCTTTATCCTATCCATGGCATCTGCCGTGACACCACCACGACAGTTGGCGCCTACCGTGGGGCAAGCGGCGCTAGAAGGGGTCAAAATCCAGACGGGAAACATCATCGGCACCAGCGAGCGCATCGTCTCCGGGCTCGTTCAGCGCTTTGGAGCGCTGGACTTTGTCAGCGACAACGCTGGCTGCTTCGGCACGCGCCCTCTACCGCGCAATGGCCTCTTCGTCAAGCTCGGCGCGCACAAGGTCTACGTCGCTGTGGACGTGTCGTGTGTTCATCCGCGTCACGTCGTCGACGCGAGGGAGCCACCCCTCACCGTGGTTCCCGGGACGCGTATCGCTCGCTCTCCGGACCATGTGGAGGTGATGATGACTGCGCCAGGTGCGGGCGTGAGCAAGGATCCGGCGCCAGATCCGGAGGTAACGCCAAAAGCACCGAGGAAAGGTAGAGGTCCTCCACTAGAGAGGCCAGCGAACGTGTTGTGGGAAGCAATGGATAGCTTGGCAAACCCTGTAGTAGCAGCGGTAGATCCAGCTCGAGCGCAGGCCGAGCTGGAAGAAACTAGGCAGAAAATCCTAGAGGGCGCAAAGAAAATAGCTGCGGCTCAGAAGTCATTGAATATGACGCTGCGTGAGTATGCAAAAGCGAACAAAGTGGACACAGTAAAAGTGAAGGGGAGAAATCTCATGAGCGAGATGAACCGAGAGGGTGATACTGGAATTGAGGTATCAGAAAACTGTTTGTCCGTGGGGCTGCCGAGGTATAGTACCCCGGCAAAGAACCTCAGAGCAGCGGATGCAGCAGCATTCGAGTTGGAGGGTCTAACGGGTGAAGCCCGACAAATACAACAAGATAGGGTTAACGAGCTGGTTCGGATTGCGAACAGGCAAAACAAGGAACTACTCAGAGCTAACCCGGAGAGAGATGGAGCCTCCAAGATCGTCCATTCGGTGGTGGGTAACCCGGAGAAATCCGCTGGAGTGACATCATCCCCTCATGGCGGCCCCAGGAGAGAGGAGGTAGTAACCTCGGCCCGACGGAACAAACAGATCGTCCCGTATGACCCGACGCGGGCAGGGAAAGGAAAAGAAGCGCAGAAAAATGATGATCGATGGAGTGTGAGCCGAGGTGAAGCTGGCCGAGGTAACCGCGACCAAGGCAATGCCGGTCAAGGGAATGTTGTCAACGGCAATGCCGGTCAGCGAAACTCGGCTAGAGCAGGACAACCGCAGCAGCGGAATATACCAAGGCAAGAGCAAAGTGCCGGCCGAGGTATGCAACAGAAAGGCGCTCCGCGAGAACAAGACAGGTATAATGATGGAGACTCAGAAATGGCAAACGCGGGATACCCGAGGCAAGACTATCATGTGATAGGATCAAGATTGGGAAGCAGAGATTTGATGCCGGACGATGCCAGGTTAAAACTGGATCGACTGTATAGGTCGGAACAAATTGAATGCCAAGGTCCACCGGGCCCAGCATGTTTTGGACCCCGGATCATGAAAGAGCCACCAGTACCCAACTTCCAGTTACCCAGGGACACGAAGACATACGACGGCAGTACAAAGCCGGAGGACTGGCTGATAAATTATGCTACAACAGTTAAAATTGCCACTAGCAACCTGAGATGGGCTGTACGTTATGTACCCCAGATGTTGGAAGGCCCCGCAAGAGTGTGGTTGAACAATTTGCCACCAGGAAGCATCAACTGCTGGATAGATTTTGAGGAGATGTTCATCAACAATTTTTCGAGTACGTATCAAAGGCCGAACAGGCCACAAACCCTAGCTATGTGCAAGCAAAGGCCAAATGAGACGGATCGAGATTTTTTAACCCGGTGGTGCACTGTGAGAAATTCGTGTGAGGGCGTGATTGAATCGCAGGCCATAGCATGGTTTGCACAAGGGTGCAGGTATGGAAGCGAGTTGTGGATGAAGTTGCAAAGGAAAATGCCAGTTACGTTGTCAGAGATGATCCGGATTGCAGATTCGTATGCTTTGGGTGATCCGACTCAACCTAGGCTCTTATCAAACGAGTCAAACGATGAGTACTATCAAAGAGATGGGGCCGGGTCATCCCGAAGGAATGACTACAGAGGAAAAAGGAGAGATGATAGACCGGATCATCGATATGGTTCGCACCAAGTTGCAGCTGTGAATCAAGATCAGCCCGGAGCAGGGGGCAGTCAACGCCAAAAAACTGGAGGGCTGTGGACCCCAAGAAACGATGGCAAGAAGACTTGGACACCAGAGCAAAAGAAGCAGTAGCAAGAAAGGAAAGACCGTCCGAGGTACACTTATGAGTCGATGTTGAATCAGCCGTGTAAGTTCCACACACCAAATCCGAATAACCCAGCGGGTCATACCACGAGGCAATGTGAGTGGATGCGCAAGATTGAACAGGGCGGTTCGGGGAATGCTCAGGCACCCCGGAATGATCAGCCTCGGCAGGAGTTACCCCGGCAGCAATTGCTCTCCGGAGCGAACACGCAACAGCTGATGTTGCCTCCCCCTCCGCCGAGGTATGATAACAATGAGAGAAGGGACGCGGTGCACCAAGTGGAAAATCAACATCCGCCGGATTAGAGGTACCCCGGAAATGAGGGGAGAAACGAGTACAGGGAGCACCATCAGAGCTACTGCGTGTTCACCACTGAGGAAATAGATAGAAACAGCTTGCAGCGTAGGCATATGGAAGTGAATGCGGTGATGCCTGCAGTGACGAGGTACATGCCTTGGTCCGATCAAAAAATCACCTGGAGCATCAGGGATCATCCCAAGCTCATGCCAACCCTGGTTCGTATGCGTTGGTGCTAGATCCGACATTCATTGGACCTAGCATTAACGTAAGATTCTCAAAGGTGTTAATCAACAATGGCAGCAGCATTAACATCATGTATGCGGACACAATGCACAAGTTGGGTATCTCGGAGAACATGCTGTAGGCCACGAGGACAACTTTTCATGGCATTGTGCCCGGCATTTCTTGTGAGCCCATAGGCAAAGTCCGGGTTGACGTCTTGTTCGGCACGAGGGATAACTGCCGAATCGAAAATTTGGAGTTCGAGGTGGTGAACTTGGAAAGTGCTTACCATGCATTACTCGGAAGGCCAGCCCTGAACAAGTTCATGGCAAGCTGTCACGTTAGCTACTTGAAGATGAAGTTGCCCGGACCAAACGGGGTGATAACCATTGCAGGGGATTTCCGACGTTCGATGGAGTGTGCGTCGGCCGGATCAAACTTAGCCGAGTCGCTGGTGATTGCGCAGGAAAAAAGGAAAATTCAAGAGGTGGCTGCGTTGGCTCAGTCCGCGCAGCAGTATATGCCGGCGCTGAGTAACCCGCATGGAAGTGTCTCCTTCCAGGCCACAAAAGATACCAAGAAGGTTCCTATTGATGACATGTTCCCAGAGCGCACCGTAACGATTGGTGCCGGGTTAAATGATAAATAGGAAACCGAGCTCGTCCGCTTCCTCCGTGAGAATCGGGACATTTTTGCTTGGTCCACACAGGACTTGCAAGGTATTCCGAGGGAGTTGGCCAAGCAATCTTTAAACGTGAGACCCGGAGCTAAGCCGGTGAAGCAACCTCTCCGCCGCTTCGCCGAAGATAGGAGGAAAGTCATTAGGGATGAGATAACTCGGTTGCTAGCTGCAGGATTTATCATGGAGGTTCTCTACCCGGATTGGCTATCCAATCCAGTGCTGGTGGAAAAGAAGAAAGATGACCCGAACGTGGCAGTGGTTTGGTGCATGTGTATCGATTACACGAACCTAAACAAGGCATGTCCAAAAGATCCATTTCCGCTGCCAAGAATAGACCAGGTCATAGACTCAACTGCTGGATGTGAGCTATTGTCGTTCATTGATGCATATTCAGGTTTCCACCAGATACCTCTGAATCCAGATGATCAAATAAAGACTGCATTTATTACCCCGTATGGGGCTTATGGCTATCGCACCATGCCGTTTGGTTTACGTAATGCAGGGGCAACGTACCAAAGATGTATGCAAAAATGTTTGCACGACCAAATAGGTCAAAATGTACAGGTGTACGTGGATGATGTGGTTATCAAGACCAAGGAAAGAAAAACGCTCCTTGACGATATCAGGCAGACGTTCGCGAACCTAAGGAGGTTCCGGATGAAGCTTAACCCGGAAAATGCACATTCGGTGTCCCGGCTGGAAAACTGCTTGGTTTTCTGGTTTCCAGCCGAGGTATCGAGGTTAATCCAACTAAGATCCGGGCCATCGAGCAATGGAACTGCCGAAGTGTCTCAACGACGTCCAGAAGTTCATAGGTTGCCTGGCCTCGTTAAGTCGGTTTGTATGTAGGTTGGGAGAGAAGGCATTGCCTCTTTATCAACTCATGAAAAAGTCAGATAAGTTCGTTTGGACACCACAGGCCGACGAAGCCTTTACCCACCTGAAGAAAATGTTAACCACAGCACCAGTACTAGCCTCACCACTATCGAAGGAGCCAATGTTGCTCTATATAGCCGCAACCAACCGAGTTGTAAGTGGAGTGATAGTGGTGGAGCGCGACGAGGAAGGTAAGTCGGTGCAAAGGCCAGTGTATTACTTGAGCGAGGTGTTGTCAGCCTCAAAGCAGAACTATCCGCATTACTAAAAGGTGGCATATGGTGTGTACATGGCCACCAAGAAACTGAAGCACTACTTTGAGGAGCACCCTATCCGAGTCATATGTGAGGCCCCCATATCCGAGATAATGAGTAACAAGGATGCGAGTGGCAGAATTGCAAAATGGGCAGTTGAGCTAGCACCTTATGCGCCGCAGTATGACAGAAGAGAGGCCATCAAGTCTCAAGCTGTGGCGGACTTCTTCGTGGATTGGGCCGAGGTACAATACGAACCGCCACTTCCGGATCCGAACTATTGGCGAATGCACGTTGACGGATCAAAGACCAAAACCGGGCTAGGTGCCGGAGTTGTACTCACGTCGCCGAAGAAGGACCAATTGAGATATGTGCTGCAGATCCATTTCACCACATCAAACAATGTCGCTGAGTATGAAGCACTTGTGCATGGGCTTAAGGTAGCAAAAGAAATTGGAATACATCGGATCATATGCTTTGGCGACTCGGATTTGGTGGTGCAGCAAGTGTCGGGAGTATGGGATGCCTTGGATCCAAACATGGAGCTGTACAGATTTCATGTGCAGAAAATATCTGGTTACTTTGAGGGATGTGAATTTCACCATGTACCCGGGTGGAAAATGAGGCTGCCGACATCCTGTCGAAGCTCGGGTCAACCCGACAAGCAATTCCACCGGGTGTGGCATTAGAGCACCTCAGGAAACCATCCATCAGGTCATCCCCAGAATCCGAGTCAATCTACGTCCCGGAGGACACAGAATCCGGAGCTGTGCCCATGGACGTGGACACGGGAAGTGGAGCGCTGAACCCGGGAACTGCCTCGGCAAATCCGGGGACTACTTCGGTAACCCCGTGGACTGCTTCGCAAGACCTGGGGACTGCTCAGCATGGTCTGGTTGAGGTTATGCCGGTGGATCAGATGGAGATTGACGAGAATGTGTTCCCTGTGCGAGCAATACCAGCTTGGGCATTGCCTATATTTCAATTCCTGAAGGACGGAACGTTGCCCACTGAGGAGGTGCTGTCCAGGCAAACACAGAGGAGGGCACAATCATCAATTCCGAACTATACAAAAGGAGTGTGACAAATGTACTCCAGCGATGTGTTGACCCGGAAGAAGGACTTGAAATCATCCGAGATATACATCAGGGGGAATGCGGGCATCATGCCTCATCCCGAGCCTTGGTAGCAAAAGTTTTCCGGCACGGATTCTACTGGCCAAATGCTTTAGAGCAAGCGGAAGATCTGGTGAGAAAATGTAATGGTTGTCAGAGGTATGCCACCAAGACACATATGCCAATGTCGGAACTCAAGACCATACCAATCACTTGGCCATTTGTTGTATGGTGCTTGGATATGGTTGGCCCGTTCAAACCAGCCAGGGGAAACATGACTCACATTCTGGTCATGGTGGACAAGTTTACGAAATGGATTGAGGTAAAACCTATAAGAAAATGTGATGGAGCTACGGTCGTAACGTTTCTCAAAGATATAATCTTGAGGTACGGTTATCCCCACAATATCATAACTGATAATGGCACAAACTTTGCGGAAGGAGCATTTGCGCGTTTCTGCTGGGATAAGAAGATTTGGCTGGGCATAGCCTCGGTAGCCCACCCCGCATCGAACGGACAAGTGGAGAGATCCAACGGATTAGTATTATCCGGGATAAAACCCCGGCTCATTGAACCGCTGCAAAGATCAGCGGGGTGCTGGATAGAAGAACTACCAGCGGTACTGTGGAGTTTAAGAACAACTCCGAATCGATCAACAGGCTATACGCCGTTTTTTTCTAGTATATGGGGCAGAAGCTGTATTACCAGCTGACATAGAGCATGATTCGCCTAGCGTCACCCAATACACAGAAGCCAAAGTGCAAGAAGCCCGAAAAAATGATGTTGATCTGCTGGAAGAAGCGAGAGAACTGGCACTGTCCAGATCCACCATATATCAGCAAAATCTCCGACGCTATCATAGCCGGAAAGTATGCCCCCGGGTCTTTCGAGAAGGCGACCTGGTGCTCCGGTTGGTACAGCGTACTACGGGCATGCATAAGTTATCCCCCCCCATGGGAAGGGCCGTTCGTCGTGAGCAAAGCATTACACAATGATTCTTACTATCTTATAGATGCAAAGCCACATGAAAAGAACAAGGCGGACAGGTCCGAGAGGAATTTAAGCGACCATGGAATATAGCTCTACTTCGTCCTTTATACACTTCGCTAAAGAAGCGTATGTATCCAAGTCTTCTCATATGTCGGTATGTACGTCGGCAATGAGCTTATCAATGGAATGTTGGTACCTCGAGCAGTGACTCGGGGACTGCCTTAATGTTATTTGTTCCTTTTCGCGCGTCAGCTGGAAATAAGTTTATTCTACTTAACTCGGATTAGTAATGTGCGAGCACCAAGAACCCAACTCTTCGACTTGCTGCTGTCCAACAAGAATTGGCTTCATGGCAAGCAAGAGAACAAATTTGGAATTGCGTAGCAGATGAAAACGACTAAGGAAATGAATTTATTCGAGCCGACGTTTTTTTTTGGACTAACCCAGTATTCATTTTCAAGTTATTATGCTGTTCTATTTTTGAGCTAAGCCTAAAAGTTTCCCAGTATTGTTAAGACAATTTTTCAAGCTCGGATTCGTAAGTTGTAAAACCGAAACCAAGGTAGACACGAACCGAGCCAAGAGATTGAACGAACAAGAAAAGAAGCTCGGGGACTATGCCCAAGTTAATTCGGCATAAGCACTTAGTAGCAAAATATCACATATGTTTGAAATACAATTCCACCCGGCATACCGGGGATCTCATTGCTTTTCAAGTGTTTTTACTTAGAAGTAGCGGGAGGAAGTTCAGCATCATCTTCGCCCTCTTCGATATCCGAGGCAGTGTCCTCTTCGTCCTCACCTGAATCATCTTCAACGTTCTCACTTCTTCTTTGCCAGCGACTTCCAGGAAGCTCGGACCCTCAGTCCAGTCGTGAATTGGAGCATATTCAATAAGACTGTGGGCGCAAGCCTGGAGCCGAGCCACCCACTCCGGGTCATTGGTCCATCTGGATCTTGTGCGCACGCGTGTAAGGAGGCTGAGATCAATCTTCTCGTACCACGTAAGAATGTGGTGAAGGATAGTATCAGCTGCGGCACGTCCAGCGGATTCTCTCCAGAGGTCGAGCTGGGTCTCGATTTCCGAAAGCTTTTCAGCGAGATGCGCAACTCTCTCCGGAGTGTCATCAGCGGGCCAGAACGCATTGAAGATTCGGACTGAAACGTCAAGGAGATCTTTGCCGTAGTTTTTAATGATTTCCACGCGAGAGGACAGGCTGACCAGTAGGTCCTCCATGTCTAAGGGAATGATCGCACCATCAGGAGCAGCGGGAGTACCCCTCTCTCGGCGGAAATTGGCAACAGCAGCACTCGCAATAGCAGTACCCTCTGGAAAGTGGCCTGAGAAACAAGGCAAAAGACGAAGTTGAAAAGCAAGACATAGGAACTAACCCGGAGAAATAAGGCGGATAAGGGAAAAGAAATTACATGAGAATGTGGCTGTGAATCCGGGTCAATTCCTTGGTCCAATCATCACGCCTCTTCCGAAGCTGCTCAAGCTCAGCGTTAGCCGACTCAAGTTTGACGTCGACCTCATGAAGAAGCTCACGGTCCTTAGCAATTTGGGAGGTTGAGGCGCTCACGCTCTTCGGTGTAGTCCTGGCCAGCCTTTTTAGCTCGGTTTGATGCTGCGCCTTCATCTTCGCCATCTCAAGCCTTGAGCCTGGCAATCTCATCGTCCTTGGTCTGGAGAAGGGCAAGCTCATCATCTTTTTTTTCTTCAGCTCGGCTTGGTGCTGTCCTGCTTGTTCGAGAAAATGCAGCATCATGTTAGGCACGTGCACACTTTCTTAAGGAATGCTGAAATCGTGTGTTGGCCCGGCAGAGCCAAATGTTTGCCGAACCAAGGGAGAAAGGAGACAGAAAGCACAGTGAAGGCAGACAAAAAGGATGTACCCTTGATCTGCTCCAAGTTCTTCCGCATTATCTTGTTCTCAGCCTCCACCCTAGCTGTGGAAAACCGAACAATCAAATTAATTCGGCAAATGAAGTTGAAGAAAAATGAGGAAAGGATAAGGAAGAAATTTACCCCTTTTCCTCGTAATCCGCGATGAGTGCAGCCTGTTTTGCACGAAGATTCTTGTGCGTATCCAGCAAGCGTTGGAATTCAGCACTCCGACGGTTGGTGGTCACCTAAAAGAGATATAGAAACTTAAGTCAGCCTAGTGCATATTCGAAGTGTACTAAAATCCGGGCCAAGTGGAACTTAACCTGGCTCTAGGTGTGTGCATATTCGAAGTGTACTAAAATCCGGGCCAAGTGGAACTTAACCCGGCTCTAGGTGTGTGCATATTAGAAGTGTACTAAAATCCGGCCAAGTGGAACTTAAACCGGATCTAGGTGTATGCATATTCGAAGTGTACTAAAATCCGGGCCAAGTGGAACTTAACCCAGCTCTAGGTGTGTGCATATTCGAAGTGTACTAAAATCCGGGCCAAGTGGACCTTAACCCGGCTCTAGGTGTGTGCATATTCAAAGTGTACTAAATCCGGGCCAAGTGGAACTTAACCCGGCTCTAGGTGTGTGCATATTCGAAGTGTACTAAAATCCGGGCCAAGTGGAACTTAACCCGGCTCTAGGTGTGTGCATATTCGAAGTGTACTAAAATCCGGGCCAAGTGGAACTTAACCCGGCTCTAGGTGTGTGCATATTCAAAGTGTACTAAAATCCGGGCCAAGTGGAACTTAACCCGGCTCTAGGTGTGTGCATATTCGAAGTGTACTAAAATCCGGGCCAAGTGGAACTTAACCCGGCTCTAGGTGTGTGCATATTCGAAGTGTACTAAGATCCGGGCCAAGTGGAACTTAACCCGGCTCTAGGTGTGTGCATATTCGAAGTTATCATGGAGCTATGTTAGTTCTATAAAAAGCATTCGACCAAGTAACAAGTTACTCCCCCGGAGGCTCGGGGACTAATGGTTATTATCTACAATTTGCAAAGGAGAAACGACGTACCTCCATCATTCGTCCAGCGAGGTTAATTGCCTTTGCGGCGGTATTCATCTGAGCAGAAAACTCGGCAGGGCCGAACTTTTCCGGGAGATCAGAATCCAGAACTACCTCTGCCTTATTCCAGTTCATGACAAATTCCATCAGGCTCGGGGGGTACCGTCCACCGGTGGGCATATGGGGCGTCACCAAGACCTTTGCATGTGCTTCCTTCCTCTCCACCAAGGCAAGGGCGAGGCTGGTATGCAGGACCAACTGCTAGGCATCGGTTGGCTCGGCAGGGGCGTCCTTTGCCACTGATGTTTTCTTAGGAAGCATCGATACGAGGGTACGTTGCCCAGGCTCGACGGCACTGGCTTGGCAGCGTCTGGAGCCTTCTTGCCCTTGGCTTGCTGGGAAGAAGAAGCCGTAGCAGCGATTTTCAGAGGTTGAGAAGATTCGAAGATGCAGAGGAACTGGGCGCTGGTATTCTCGTTGCCGGACTTGGTGCCGGCGCTGATGTTTTCGCAGCCGGAGGAGTTGGTGTTGACGCCGGAATTGGAGTTGGTGCTGGTCTAGTTGCTGGTACAGGAACTGGTGCGGGAGCCGACGTTGCCTCAGTGGCTGCTGGTTGCGGCATTGCCGAGGTGGTGAATGCCGTTGCTCCGGCTGGGCCGGTCCCCCTCGTTCCAAGATGACCCGGAGTGGCCGCAGAGCCCTCTGGAATAGGGCTCAGCGGACGTGACTCGTCATCACGACGGGGTGAAGGGGTAGGTCGGAGAGGCGAAGAGATGCTGGACCCACTTTGAGAGACCTCCACCCGGAGCCCTGCAAAATCAAGCAACGTCAGGAGAAAAATTACGACGAAGTGAGGAAGAACAGGTTACAGAAGAAAGAATGACTTACGCATCCGAGGATTCGGCCTCCTTGGGTTTCCGAGCCCTCCGTGCTAGTGCCTTGCCTGATGGCTTGGAGGCGGTCTTGTCCCCTGACTTCTTTCGCCTTTTAACGGGCTGGGAAGGTCCGGAGGAAGAGCTTGAGGAACCCCCGCGCTTCTTCTTCGATGCCACCACCGAACTGGCTCGCCCGTAGAGAGGGGAGGATCCTCGTGGATATGACCACCGGGATGAGCTGATGGTGGAAAAGCAAAAGAAAGGGGAACAACCTCAACAGGTTCAATTATCTCGATATCCGAGTCATCTTCATCACGGGGCCAATCTCTAATAGAAGAGAATTTACCCGTGGTCGTTTCGTGGCGTCGGTCATGGGGAGAACATCTCTTGGTCCGGCTCCTCCTCGTTCGGAGTCACCCGGTCCGGTGCCCACTTAAGGGTCGGATCGGTGCCGTCCTCGAGGGTTTTCTAAGGAATAGTTGAGGAAAAGAACGAACAAAAGAGTCAAAAATGCAATAATAACAGACACGTAATTAGTCCGGGGTAAGTTTGCAACATAAAACTTACCATGGGAGGAAGCCGGTCACAGCAGAAATGCTCAATCCCCAAGTCCACTCAGAGGAGAAGTCCTTGTGAGTGGTGAAGAGAGCCTTAACCCGGCGATAAATCTCGTGTGTTGCTCAGTTCGAAGGATGAAGTCCGGTTGGGATCGCGGCCGAAGCTCATATGGCACACCTTGTGGGTGCGCTTCTGGAGAGGGGAGATTTGGTTGCGCACGAAAGTGATCATTGCATCCTCGTTGCGCAGCCCGAGCTCCTTCAGCTCCGCGAACCTTTTGTTCACTTGGTTGGCCAGGGCCGTAGGTTTCCTGGGAACGGCGTCCCACAGATCCGGGTTAGGTGGACCCGGTGTATAGGGGAGCAACCGGATCAAATCTTTGGTGCCTGTGTTCCGGACGTAAAAGAACGTCCAGGCCCCACCCTTTGCAAGACTCTAGCCCGGTGACCCAGGGGAAAACAGAAAACCTCCGGGGAGAGATGGAGGCCGCTCCGAACTGAGTGAGCCGCTTGTCCTCCGGATCAGTGTGGATGCCGGGGATAACGTTGCGACAAAGGCCGAAAAACCGGATCCACAGCTCCTTCGTGGGCCACAGTCCGGCGTAGCCTTCGATCATAGAAGCAAAGGCAGAGAGAGAAGTAATGGCATTGGCTGGAAGATGGTGCGGCTGGAGATGGTAGGTACTGAGCCAATCCTGGAAGAAATCGCTCACCGGCAGTCCGAAACCCCCGTTGAAAGTGAGACAAGAACACGACGAACTCCCCAGGATTGGGTGAAGGAGCTAGCTCGGTGGAGGCGAGGCGAGTGGCGACGCTGGCGGGGATGCGTCTGGTCCAGTAGAGCTAGTCCAGGTCGTCCTGGCAGACCCAGGAGCCGACCCACGCACCGCGTTCTGCCGCAGCGGCGTCCTCCTCCATCTCTTGTTCAACAATGGCGAGTTCTTCTTCTGTCATCTGCTCCTCGAGGCCCTCGCTGGCTCTAGAGGCGGCGGGGGACAGTTGCCTGATTGACGAGGACCCGTAGCAAGAGATTTGCGTCGCAGCGACGGTGACGCAGAGGTGCAGCGGAGAAGCGCGGCGGCGACGCTGCTTTTTGGCAGTGCTGGCGGCGGCGCGGTCGCGAGGAAGACGAAGAGGAATAGAAACGGGCAGAGAGGGCGGAAGGGGAAAAATCCTAAGGGACGCACCCCTCCTCTATTTAACCACTCCCACTAGAGATGAGTGGGATCGCGTCCTGTGGACCGGCCACACGCAGTGGCCATGTATCGTCCGTCCGGACCAATCAGCGGGGAGCCACACGGAGGGCGATAGAGCGGAGAGGATCCTATGACGTGATAGTGTGATGCGAAGAACGAGGAGGCAGGCATGACGTGACCCGCGCGCGCAGTGATAACTGACAATTACTGCGGTGGTTACTGTGCAGGCTCTTAAAATAAGAAGACAAAATGATTACCCTTCACATGGGATGGCTTACGAGAGAAGGAAACGAGACCCGAATGGAACTATGGTAACCCGGCCAACGAGTAAAAACTTGGCGTGTGCGAAGGGAAAGTAAAACCATGAGATCCGAGTTAAAGTGGTAACCCAGCCGGCAAGTGAAAACTTGGAATGCGCGAAGGGAATGTAAATCCATAAAATCCGAGGTAAGAGAGCTAACTCGGAAATAGCGACCAAAGCTGGAAATTGAACCTGGTGTGTCCTTAGCGGCCAAGGCAGCTAAGACCGCACCAGCTTCGAGGACTAATGTCGGGGGAATACTCCCGGGTAGGGTCACACCGGGGTATAAATGTTGGAGATATGCCCAAGAGGCAATACTAAAAGCGGTTATTATATATCTTTGTGTTTATGATGAATGTTTACATCCCATGCTATAATTGTATTATTAGGAAACACTAATACTTGTGTGTTTTGTAAACATGTAAGAGTCCCTAGTAAGCCTCTTGTTGAACTAGCTTGTTGATTAATAGATGATCATGGTTTCCTAGTCATGGACATTGGATGTCATTAATAACAAGGTTGTATCATTAGGAGAATGATGTGATGGACACACACCCATAGTAAGCGTAGCATAAGATCAAGTCATTAAGTTCGTATTGCTATAAGCTTTTAAATGCATAGTGACCTAATCCTTCGACCATGAGGTTGTGTTAATCACCATCACCGGATGGGTAATTGATGACATCAAACACCGCTTCGTAACTGGGTGGTCATAAAGGTGTCGTTGGGTATTCTGAAATTATGTGTTGAAGCACATGGACCAAGATTGGGATTTTTCCATCCATACGACAGATAGATATGCTCTAGGCCCTCTCGGTGGAATGTCATCTAGTTAGCTTGCAAGCATGTGACTAGGTCACAAGGGATGACATATCACGGAACGAGTAAAGAGTACTTGTCAGTAACGAGGTAGAACTAGGTATGGAGATACCGATGATCAAACCTCGGATAAGTAGAGTATCGCGAGACAGAGGGAATTGGTTTCGTATGTTAATGGTTCAATCGATCACGAAGTCATCGTTGAGTATGTGGGAGCCATTATGGATCTCCAGATCCCGCTGATGTTATTGATTGGAGAGGTGTCTCCGTCATGTCTACATATTCACGAATCGTAGGGTGACACACTTAAGGTTCGAAGTTGTTTTAAGTAGATATGGAATATGCATTGGGAGACCGAATGTTGTTCGGAGTCTCGGATTGGACTCGGGACATCACGAGGAGCTCCGGAATTGTCTGGGGAGTAAGATTCATATAATGGGGATCTTTTTCTGAGTTAGGAATTGTTCCGGAGTGTTTGTATGGGGATTCTAGAAGGTTTCGGAATGTTCCGAAAGGTTCTAGAAGATATTTGGAGTTTATTTGAAAACCAAGATAAGATAAGATAAGATAAGGGAATTTAAAGAGGAGACTTGGGGGGGGGGAGGACTCCTCCCCCCCTCCTTGGTGCGCCGGCCCTAAGGGGTGGGCCTAGGGGTGGGAACCCTAGGCCGCACCCCTCCCTCTATATAGAGGGGTGGAGGCGCCACCCCCTTTGATCCTCACTCTTCCGCAAGCCCCAAGCCGCTCCCTCCTCCTCCTCCTTCTGCTCAGGCTTAGGCGAAGCCCTGCAGAATTCTCCACTCCACCACCATCACCACGCCGTCGTGCTGTTGGGATTCCGTGGAGAGATCTACTACCTCCGCTGCTCGGTGGAACAGGGAGAGGAAGGTCTGCTTCGACTCCGCACGTGTGACCGACTGTGGAAGCGCTGCCGGAACGCGGCGCCAGAAGGATCGTCCACTCGATCTTGAGATCGGCAAGTGATCGACTACACATCAACCACGAGATCTAATCTCGTAACGCTTTCGTGTCTACAAGGGTTAGTACAGATCTATCTCGTTGCACATGTCTAATAGATTAGATCTTGGCTTTTATCTAGATTAGATCTGGGTTTTATTCGTTCTTGCGGTAGAAATTTTTTTGTTTTCCATGCTACGAACCCATCAGTGGTATCAGAGCCGTGTCTTTGCGTAGATCTGTTGCACGAGTAGAACACAATGGTTTTGTGGGCGTTGGTGCTCGTGCCGTCTTTTGCTTTGTACTTTGCATCTTGCGGCATGGTGGGATGAAGCGGCTCGGGCTAACCTTACATGTCATCGCACATGAGACTTGCTCCAAGCTTGACATGTAACTTGCTTTGCACAAGTGGCTTTGCGGGTGTGTGTCTCTCCCACCATATATATCCAATTTACACTTTGCAAATTTTGATAGCACTTGTATCAACGTTGTGGTTCAGTTTCGTAGGTAAGATCCGTTCTTATTCGAAAGCCCCAAACCACGTAAAACATGCAAAGAAAATTAGAGGCGTCTAACTTGTTTTTTGCAGGGGTTTTGTGATGTGATATGTCCATCATATGATTTGATTATATTTGATGTATGCAATGATCCTTATTGTAATATGGCAACCGCAGGCAGGAGCCTAATGGTTGTCTTTAATTCTGTTAAGACCTGCGTGTCTATTCATCTTGTAATAGCTTTATTCCAAGTAGTTGTAATAGTTGCTAGTGATGATGGACAACCATGAAGCGGTGCCACTGACCTTGACGCATGCTGGTGATGATGGAGATCATGTCCGTGCCTTGGAGATTGAGATCAAAAGCGCAAGAAGAAAGGGGCCATATCATATCACACTAATTATGAATTGCCTGTGATGTTAATCCTTTATGCATCTTGTATTGCTTAGATCGCGACGGTAGCATTATAAGATGATCCCTCTCACTAAATATCAAGTAATAAAGTGTTCACCCTTAGTTGGCACCATTGCTAAGACTCGTCGTTTTCAAAGCATCTCGTGATGATTGGGTGTGATAGATTCTACGTGTGCATACAACGGGTGCAAGCCAGATTTGCACATGCGGAAACTAAGGTTATCTTGACGAGCCTAGCATGTACAGACATGGTCCTCGAACACGGAATACCGAAAGGTAGAGCAGAGTCATATAAATGATATGATGAACATGAAGATTGTTCGCCGATGAAACTACATCTTCTCTCGTGAAGATCGGACTTGGTGTAGTGGACTTGGTTCTGTAATCACA